>PJEM01006627.1:0-108064 GCA_004023845.1 Helogale parvula | reverse complement strand
TGAGTGGATGCAATGGATCTGACAGGCCTCCATATGTCGGCGGCCGTTGCTGGCGACTCAGACCCTTGACGCCTGGGGACCCGGGCAGGGGCTGAGGGCCCGTCTTCCTCTCCGGGTTCCCCGCGGTGGTCTGTGGTCACCGTGCTGTTTGGGTCTCACCCACCAGGAGGCAAAACCTCTGCCCCAACCACAGGGCCGCAAGTGCTCCTGGGCCGGGCCCTCCCGGTGACCACAGGGACTACTCCAGACTCTTGTAAGTCTTGCTATTGTGTCCACATTTCAAATGGGAAGAACAGCTCCGAGCCCAGTAAGGGGAGGGTGTGTCTTATAAAAATAATTTACCTTTTTAACACTAAATGAGGTGAGTGATGCCTGGCCCAACTGCTTTCTCCCCGCTTTTCCTCAAGGCCTTCTGAAGAATCGTCTGTTCTACTTTCTCTCTGTTCACCTATCCCTGTTTCCTCTCTACGTCCTTACCTGGCCATATAGGAATTTGTAATATCTTTTATTTCTTTATCTTTTAAGAGATTTTATTAAAACATTTTTTTAATGTTTATTTATTTTTGAGAGACAGGGAGAGACAGAGTGTGAGCGGGGAGGGGCAGAGAGAGAGGGAGACACAGGATCTGAAGCAGCTCCAGGCTCTGAGCTGTCAGCACAGAGCCTGACGTGGGGCTCGACCCCACAAACTGAGAGATCATGACCTAAACTGAAGTCTGATGCTTAACCGACTGAGCCACCCAGGGGCCTCTTAAAAGATTTTATGTTTTCTTTTAATTTTTTGTTAATGTTTTATTCATTTTTGAGAGACAGAGCACAAGAGGAGGGGCAGAGAAAGAGGGAGACACAGAATCCGGAGCAGCTCCAGGCTTCAAGCTGTCAGCACAGAGCCCGACACAGGGCCCGACACGGGGCCCGAACTCAGGAATGGTGAGATCATGACCTGAGCCGAAGTCGGAGGCTTAACCGACTGAGCCACCCAGGTGCCCCCTAAAAGATTTTATTTTTAAGCAATCTCCACTTCCAGCGTGGGGCTCGCACTTACAACCCTGAGATCAAGAGTCCAGCATGCCACCGACCAAGCCAGCCGGGCGCCCCTAAAATGTCCTTTAAAAATTGTGTTACTGAGGTGGTCCTTGCCCCTGGTCAGCTGGAGAGTACAGATTAAAGACAGCAAGAAAGCGTTCCAATGTCCCGCCGCCCGCCCCATGACCAGGGACAGACTGAAGAAGGTGGAGACAGAACACCCTCTCTCCCTGCGGGAAGTGGGCTCGGCAGGCAAGGTCAGGCTGTGAGCCCCCGGAGGGCCCGTCCTTTGCACGTGACACTGTCGCCCAGCCCTGGGGGGCACGGGCCACGGAGCCGGCGGCCAGTCTGCCCCCCGGGCTCGGCCCTGAGCTGGCTGGCTTGCCTGCCTGTGCCTGGTGTCATCTGTGAAGTGAGGTGACAGTAATGCCTGCGCCCCACGGCTGCTGAGAGAAACACACCCTGGCTGGTCCCTAGTGAGTGGTGCGTACATGCGGCTTTCAGAAAAATCAACAATCCTTTCTGAGGACAGCTGGGCAATTCGAATCTAAAGCCATTCAAGGGAGGCCTGGGGGGCTCAGTCGGTTGAGCTTCCGACTTCGGCTCAGGTCATGATCTCACGGTCCGTGGGTTTGAGCCCCGTGGCAGGCTCTGTGCTGACAGCTCGGAGCCTGGAGCTGCTTCTGATTCTGTGTCTCCCTCTCTCTCTGCCCCTCCTCCACTCTCTCTCTCTCTCTTCTCTCAAAATAAAATAAAGACATAAAAAAAATTAAAAAATAAACAATAAATAAAAAAATAATAAAGTCATTCAAATGTCCTGAGTTTTGAGCCAGTTATTTCATTCCTGAGGATGTAGCTCAAGGAATTAATGCAAAAAAAGAAAAAAAAAGATGATCACTTTGGACAAAGATTTGGAAACCAGTGCATTTACAAAGCAAAGAAAAAGAAACCACCTAGAAGGCCACGGAAAGACTGACGGTTAAATGCACACCGTGTCACCTTGGCCCAACAGCCCGCCGCGGTGACATGGTGACATGGCCGTCACGGACTCAGCACGGGGTGGGCTGTTCACGAAGCAGCGCTCAGTGCAGAAAGTGCTCCCAGACTTCGTGTGGGTTTTGATGGCTTTATAAGCAGTTGGCTCATATGGTCTGACTGTGCGCGGGGCGTGGAGTGCCTTCCGGGGGCACCGGGGGCCCGGTGGGTTAGGCCTCCAGCTGTGGGGCTCGGCTCAGCTCATGATCTCCGTCTGTGGGTTGGAGCCGCTGCGTGGTGGAGCCTTCGGAGATTCGCTTTCTCCCCCTCTCTGCCCCTCCCCTGCTCGTTCTCCTCCTCAAAAATAGGTAAATGACTTTTAAAAAGTCATTAAAAAAAAGAAATGCCTTAAGATTCATCTTTAGGTATTTTTAAGTAGTTCGATTACTAAACAAAATTGATCTTTATTTTCTTAACGTTTATTTTTGAGAGACAGAGACAGAGCGTGAGTGGGGGAGGGGCAGAGAGAGGGAGACGCGGGGTCTGGGGCAGCTCCAGGCTCTGAGCTGTCAGCACAGAGCCTGATGTGGGGCTCGAACCCACAGACTGTGAGATCATGACCTGAGTGGAAGTCGGACGCTTAACCGACTGAGCCACCCGGGCGCCCCACAAAATTGATCTTTAAATTAGGTGTTGAACAGTAATTAGGAAGAAACTTGCCCCTTGGCCCGCGGCACACGGGCTCCCGCAGCGACGGCCCAGGGCCTGCCCCTCCCCGGCTCACCCTGGACCCTCCTCCTCCTCTCTGCCCTGCGCTGGCTTCGGGCTCCGATGTTCACTCACCGAGGAAAGCGTCTTAGGGGTGTTACCTGGACCATAGTGCCTGCAGCACAGTGTTTGGCGCATAGTAGGTGCTTAAGAAATCTTTGTTGAGTTATGTTCGCATGTGCATTCGTGTGTGTACAGAACACGTATGTGGTCCTGGCATTTTTTCCTCCTCTCTTGGGCAGGGTCCTCATTAGGGACAAAGGGGGAGAAGGGAGGGAGTATCCTCACTGCCACGGACAGCTCAGGGCAGCAAAATGATTCGCTTTTGTGCCTCTGGCGCACGAATCAAGCGTTCTGGGGACACACACCCTCCCTTTAAGACCCTGACAGAACCAGCTTCCAGGGACACGACACTCGCTCACCTCGGGCGATGAGAGGCCAGCACCATGGGTGCTGAAAGGCACACGAACCGGGACACGTTGGCTTCCATGGTCACACAAAAAGTCACGCGGGAATAACGTAGAATTTCCCTCTCGACCCGTAGCGTACCCTCCTTTCTGAGGAATTTAAGGGCATCCTCGGCTCTCAGCCGCGTGATTTTGGGGGGTGGGGTGAACAGTGTCTGTCACCTGGGGGACTTTGATTTTACATGTGGCCCCTCCCCATGTTGGCTCAGGGCGAGTTTCTTCCTCCCTCTGGGCCGTGATCCAAAAGGCCCCTTCCAGCTCCCGACAGTCCAACCTTCGTGAGACTCGGGCGTGTGATTCCTAACCCTGCCTGCACCCACGAGTGTCCCCGCTTTGGGTGACGGAGCGCCGGGAGGAGGGATGGTCGGGGCACTGACTTTGTGCGTCTGGTCTTCGTTACCTCGGCCCCTGGGGGAGGGTGGAGTATCCACTCCGTGCCCTCCGGGCCACAGGCGGCCAGACTGTGATGTCCAGGGTCGAAGGCTGCACCCGATTGTCCCAGAGGAGCTGGTCACCTGCTGTCTGCTGTCACGTGACTGGGGAGCCTTTGGTGGCTCCTCCGTGATCAGCAACGGGGCTTTGAAATGGGAGGGTTTTATAATGTGAGACTGCAAATCCCTGCCTAATCCGAGAGGACCCCAAGGTGCCCATCACCCTGCTCCCTCAAACTAGCCCTCCCCCTGCCGGGCGTGCGGGGAGCGTGCGGGGCGCGGGAGGAGGCCCTGGCCGCCAGAGGGCACTCTCGCAACACGGACCGCGCGCAGCTTTCCGAGAACTTTGCGAGCTTTGCCAGAACGTCTGGACTTGCTGAAGCCACCCTCAACCGGGGACAGTTCCCTCCCTCTGGGGACAGTTCACAGCATCTGCCCAGGGGGGTGCTGCTGGTGTCGGGAGGCCAGGGATGGACTGATGCGCAGGAATGCGCAAGACAGCTCCCGCCAGGGGAGACGAAGCAGCCCCAGATGTCAGCATGGCCGAGGCTGAGAAACTGCGACACCTTGCAGAGCAGAGCACGCCGGCCGGAAGTCTGTGTCCTCTGGACCTGCCCGGCAGTGTCCCGGGCTCACCCGCCCCAGAGGGACACGTTAGGGTCATGACGGGCAAACACTGCTCATCGCCTGAAACGTGGCAGTTACATGACCCGCGGACCAGGGGGAGGGGTAAGGCAGAGGGTACGTGGGGCCCCAGGTACGGGACCCTGTCCCCGGGGGGTTGGCCTCTCTGAACAGGGCCCAGCCCCATGACACCAGCCAGCTCCTTGTGCCGGAGGAGACCACAGAACTCCTTGTCTCCCAAACCGGCAGGGCGAGGGGGGAAGGCCCCGGGCGGCGGTCACGCCTTCCCTTGGGCCTGCGCCTGCGCCTCGGGAGCAAGTGAGACCCGGAAGCCCCTGACGTCTCCCCGGAGGGAGGCCCCGAGGCGTGTGAGATGGAGCTCTGCCGGTTCCCTGGGGCGGGGGGCCTGGCCCTGTCCTGCTCTGGGCCTCTCCTCCCCCATTCCGTTTGTGACAACCACGCATCTGCCACACGGAAGCACAGAGAGGGGGCGCACAGCAGAGCGCACGCACCCCCAGGGACCCCCTGCCTCCGCCCCTGCTGCTCCGCGTGCCAGAAAGGAAGTGGAGACTAGTCCTGTGCCTGGGGTTGGCGGCCCGGAGACCGGAGAGCAATCTGGCTCACTTGCCTTGGCTCCGGAACATTCTGCCCTGTCGGCTTTCCCTTCACTGAGCAAACGCCCCTCCCTCACGCGCGCCCCATGCTTCCCTCAGCTCCTCTGGCCTTTCTGAGGACTGGGGACAGAGGAAGGGACCCCCCTGCCCCCACTGCGCCCTCGGCTCTGCCCACGGCAGGCCCCGCTCTCCTCGGCTCTGTCCTTGAGGCTGGCGTCCCTGGCGGCTCCGGCCGCTCCTCGCCACCTCTCCTTCCGGCCTCTCTCTCTGGGGGATGGTGGCGGCGCCCCTTCTCGGCCCGTCCCCCCTCCCACGAGAGTCTGGGGTGGCCTGTCGCCCCGCACCAGCGCAGCGCGGCGGGGACGCGGCGGGAAGGTCAGCCGAGAGTGTGGTTTTTCCAAGGCTTTATTCACGGTCTGCGGCACGGATGACAGAGCTGAGGCCGGGCCCTCCCCGCCCCAGTGATCGGGTCTTGGGGAAATGGTGGCGTAGGAAATGCCCGTGTAGGACAGGGGTTCCCAGGGTCACAGAGACCAGGGGGCTGAGGACGAGGCGCCCGGAGGGGCAGGGGAGAGACTGGAGCTTAGCCCGGGCGAGGGGGGCAGGGGCCCCTGAGGCCGGCTTTCTCCCCGGGGGGCGGGTGGGGGTGCAGCAGGTGAGGACACCTTATTCTCTTCTCCTCTGAAGGCAGCTGAGATTAGGATGTCTCCTTAGTCTTGTTCATCGTTTGGTGGGAGGGGAGGGTCACCCGGCCTCAGTCCTCCCCACCCCTGCAATGCCCCCACCCCCTTTTGTCCAACTCCACCCCTGCAAAGCCTCCTGCAATTTAAACCTGTTTCCAGGCGGGGGAAGGAGCCGGAAAGGGAACACACAGAGCAGGCATGGAGTTTGGGGGACCCCCGCTTGCCATCTTCTCCCCAATTAAGGAGGATCCAGGGGCCACACGGCTTGGAGGTTCTCCAGATGGGGGGACACGGGGTTTTTGTCCCCAGTTTTGGGTCCGTGTGTCTCTGAGGGGAAGCCCTCCCCGGGGTCCAGGCGTCCCTTTGTCCCCGCCATAGGATAGGGCTTTACCTCCAGCCCCTGGGGCCTCAGGGACAAGAGCCGGAGCGTCTCGCCAGCCCCCTGTCCCAGCCCAGCCAGCAGGGGGAGCCCTGGTAAGTGGTGGGGCGCTGGGGGGCAGCCAGGCCCCAGGAGCAGCCGCTCTGGGGGGGTAGGGGGCAGGAAGGGCCCAGAGCGGCGGGTCCAGTCAGAAGGGAGGGAGGGCAGGAGGGGAGGGGCCAAGGAGGCCAGACCCGGCAGCTCCTCTCGGGGGCTCCCCAGAAGGCAGCAAGGGCCAAGCTGGCAGGGGGCTGGGAGAGGGCGGAGGCCTGGGGGAGAGAGAGAGAGAGAGACAGACAGACAGAGAGGAAGGGTCAGGAGGGATGCCCCCTTCTCCACCCACTTCCGATTTCCTTTTCCTCTTACTGGAAACTTCCTCTCCCTGCTGTACCTTCCTGTTTGCTTTGCGTTGGGTCTATTCCCTGGGGCGGAGACTGATCAGCCTGGGGGTGCCCTTCGTGGCCCCCGCCCCCCTGCTCCTGGGCCCTTGGCCCCATTAATGTGGTTACCCCCGAATGTGTGCGCTCTGCGCGGACAGACCCATGCCTGTCTGGTTCTCCCGGGACCCCTGGCAAGTCCTAACAGCCCAGTACGAGCCTGTGGGATGCATGGATGAGGACGCAGTCCGCGGAACGCAGTGGGTCCTGTCTGTACCCCCCGCAGCACAGGGCTCTGGCTCCAGCGTGGAGCCCCCGGCCTGTCCTTGAAATCCCAGCCCCCCCATCTGTACAGGCCCCTCTGCTGGCGGAGATCAAGCGGTGGCCCACGCGTGGGGGCCCAGCCTTGCTCTCCGGCTGGCTGGGCCCTGGCTCTGCTCCCCCAGGATCCTTCCCTCCGCCCCTCCTTCTAGATCCTCCGGCCCTGCGGGCTTATCCTGCACCTCACGGCACTGTCTGTATGTCAAAGAGCCCAAGCCCGCTCCTCCACGTGACTTAAGGGCAGTCTCATCACCTCAGCGGGGCTGTACTTAGTAGAAGCTGGAAAAGCGAATTAGTTATTGCTTAACACGCTGATGTGTTTGAAAGGAACCGTGTTTTCTGAAGTCGGCCCTACGAGGGGGAAAACGGGAGACAGGGTCCGCCCGGCTTGAGGACGAGGTGCAGAGCCCTCCCCGGGGTCACTGCCCTTCTCAGGGGTTGCACGGGCTCTAGGAGATCAGATCCGGGCTGAGCAGCAGGAGCCGGGCTGAGCGCCCCGCCCCGCCCCAGGTCCCGCCCCGCCCCCCGAGCCCGGGGCCTGCAGCCTGGGCCTCCGGTTCCTGTTTGCCGTCCTGGCTACTCTTCCAGCCAAGCAGCTTCCGCTCCTGGCACCAGTGCCCGGAGTGGAGGTCGGAGTGAGGGGTGGGCACAGCCTCGGATGACCTCAGCCAGGCAGCTCGTGTGTGTGTGTGTGTGTGTGTGTGTGTGTGTGTGTGTGTCCCCACAGCAGGCAGGGAGGTGCAGACGGCCCACTGCAAGCTGGGGCTCCCCTGGGACACTGATTTCCCCCTCCCGGGGTCCCAAAGAGAAAGCTGTGTGCAGGGCGCTCCCGGAGCCAGGAGGAGGTGGGCGGTGGGAGCACAGGGGTGCAGGGAGGGCCAGACCAGCTCTCCGGGAAGTCCCAGCAGGCCCTGGGCCACCCTCACCCACCCTCGGCTGCACTCTGGGGCTCAGAGCTGGCAGGCTCTGGGGGGTCAGCTAGGGCCCAGGGTCCTTCTCCCGGGAAATCTTCCGGAGAGGAGGGGCAGGTCTGAGGCGCTGTATAAAGCCTCAGGCTGCTCAGGTGTCTCCGTGACCTTCCTCACGGAGAATCTGGTTTGTCCCTTCCCTGTTTACAGCCCTGGGAGAGCTGACCTCTGCCTACATTCCCACTGACTCCCCCTGGGATTGCCAGTGCTGTCACGCTGGCCTTTCCTAGTGCTTCTTTCCTGCCCCAGGGCCTTTGCACATACCGTTTCTCTCTGTCTGCCACGCTCTTCTGCTTCCTTCTTGTGCAGGGCCTCCTTCACCTGGTGCCCGTGCCTCCTTCTGGCCCCATGGTCCTCTGCCTGGATGATCCTCCGAAGCCAGTACCCGCCCCACCCCTCCTCCAACCCAAACTGTGCATGCGCCCTGGGGCGTCTTTACCACCTGAAAATCTCAGTGTACATCTCCCTCCTGGGTGCCTGCTGCCCACGGGGTGATGTCCAAGCCCTCCGTGCCTGGACGCCTGGCTGTGCTGCCAGCTTCACATGCGGCCCGTCCTCCCTGTCCCCACGCCCATCACACCCCTCGCTCTCTGACCGCGGCAGGCCACCAGTGCTCCTCACCTTTGCTACCCTTGCTCCCCCCGCTCCCTGCCTTCCCTCCGCCTGGGCACTTTCTGCACCTCTGCAGGGGCCGCCTCCTCCAGGATGCCCACTCCTTCTCTGCATTTTGGGGCACCTGGCACTTTCCTGAGTCTCTCCACACCAGTCACTGACGGTCCCTCCATCTCCACCCCCTCCATTCTCTGAGCCTCTTGAGGGCATCTCACCCCTCTGAGCCCCCACACCTAGGGGACAGCTGGTCCCAGTTTGTTGAATGAATGAATGACTTTATTGTCCCTGTCTCAAGCCTCTCGCCCATGCGCTCAGCCAGGAAGGCCCCGCCGGCGACCCCCTGGGCCCTCCCTGGGCCCAAGCACTCACGGGGGGCACTGCTGCCGCTCCCCTTCTTATCCTCAGAGGCCTGTGGCGGCCCTCCGGGGGTCCGCTGCCCAGTCAGCTGCTCCGCCGTGGCCCGATGGGCGAGCAGCGCGCTGTGCAGGAGCTGGGGAGAGAGAAGCAGGGGTGAGGGCGGCGGGGGCTGAGTCTGCGCGTGTTCCCCAGTTCACGCTGTTTTAACAACGGCTCGTTAAAATGATGGAATATTCCCATGATGGTTAGGTAGCCGCTGCCCACAGGCCCAGGCTCCTCCCTGAGACCCCCCCCTTTCCTGGGATCCTCCCACTGGTGCCACCCTCGCCCCCAGGCACACTCTGCACCGCCTGACTGTGTTTCAGGGTGACGGCCCTCCCCTGGGTGCTCGGGGATGAGAAGGCAGGGGAGAAGACATTGGCCGCTGCTGCTGGGCTAGGGGCGCCTACCTCACCGTGCATGCCCGTGGGCACCAGGGCTGGAGTGACTGCCTCACCATGCATGCCCGTGGGCACCAGGGCTGGGGGCACCTGCCTCATCGTACATGCCCATGGGCACCAGGGCTGGGGGCGTCTGCCTCACCGTGCATGCCCATGGGCACCAGGGCTGGGTGCCTACCTCCCCGTGCATGCCAATGGGCACCAGGGCTGGGGCACCTACCTCACCATGCATGCCCGTGGGCACCAGGGCTGGGAGCACCTACCTCACTGTGCATGCCCGTGGATACCAGGGCTGGGGGCACCTCCCTCACCGTGCATGCCCGTGGGCACCAGGGCTGGGGTGCCTACCTCACGGTGCATGCCCGTGGGCACTAGGGCTGGGGCGTCTACCTCACCTGCATGCCCGTGGGCACCAGGGCTGGGGGCACCTCCCTCACCGTGCATGCCCGTGGGCACCAGGGCTGGGGACGCCTACCTCATGGTGCATGCCCGTGGGCACCAGGGCTGGGAGCACCTTCCTCACTGCGCATGCCCGTGGATACCAGGGCTGGGGCGCCTACCTCACGGTGCATGCCCGTGGGCACCAGGGCTGGGGGTGCCTACTTCAAGGTGCATGCCTGTGGACACCAGGGCTGGGTGCCTACCTCACGGTGCATGCCCGTGGGCACCAGGGCTGGCCGACTCAGCGCAGGGGCCCCCAGCAGCAGGGGGCAGGGTGGCGCCCGCACCTCCCACAGAGGGTAGTTGACGACAATCATCTTGCTGAAGTTGAACTTGTACGTGAACCTTTTGCCTTTGGTCTTGTGCAGGATCCTCTTATTGTAGTAGTATCTGCAGGTGCCGAGGTGGAGAATGCAGGGTTGGGCCAGTCCCGGGCACCCCACAAGCCTGGGGAGGGGCGGGGCCACCAGCACCCACAACCCCGCCTTTGAACTCTGACCTCTCTGGCCGCCCGGCCGCCCCCCCTCACCTGAGGGCCCGGCTCAGCTTGTCGTAATTCATCTGGGGCTTGCACTTCCTGCGGCCCCAGAGGCGGGCCACCTCGTCTGGGTCCTTGATGACAAACTCGCCGTACTCCCCCTGCTGCCAGGCGATGACGTGGCGGAACTCCTCCTTCTGCAGCAGCTCCAGGATGAAGTGCCAGAGCTGGATCTGCCGGGAGCCGGGGGACGACTCGGCTTTGTAGGCCCAGTCCGGGAAGGCCCAGCCTGGGGGGAGGGGGCGTGAGTGGCACAGCGCTGCCCAGAGGCAGCCCCGCCCCCTGTACCCCCACCCCGGGCCCCCACCCCTCTGCAGCTGCAAGGGAGGCCCGGCAGAGGCTCACCTGAGACCCAGGGGCTGCCCGCGACGGCAGGGACAGGGATGCCCTGGGCCCCACAGCCGCAGTGCATGGTCTTCCCTGGGGCCGAGAGGGCCGCGTCCGGGAACCGGTCACTGCTTAGGGGAGAGGCGAAGAACGGAGGAAAGAAAAGCAGAAAGAACAGAGGATGACAGGGACGAGGGGCCCTGAGGCGGGGGACTCGTGGCAGGCAGGAAGCTCCCCCACACGGAGGGCATGTCCCCCACACGTCTCCTCTGGGGACGGGTGCACACAGGGCGGACCGGGGCTGGGACCCCTTATATGGATGGGGAGGAAGGCAGAGGGTCCTGTATCCCGCCCCCAGAACGAGGTCTCCTCTCAGGGCTTTAATAGGATTGGGGTCTTTTCCCAAGAGAAGGCAAGAGAACATGGGATTAATCGTGGGCTCTTTGTAAACCTGGAGTGGGGGCAGGTGGTCGATGCCCAAGCCCACACCTCTGGGGTGCGGGGGCCCGGCGAACCCGTCGGGGGAGGGCAGGGGACTGTGCTTTCTCGCCAGTGAGCCGCGGGCGCCCAGCAGACGCCTGGCACGTCGTAGGTGCTCAGGAAGTGGTCGGCAGTGAAAATGAAGCTGCCACCGGTGCCTTTATGGGCTCGCTGTCTGTCTTCCCCTCGGGGCGGTGGGCCCCGTAGGGGCCCCGGCTGTCTGGTTCACGGCCCAACACAGGCTTGGGCTCCAAGAACTTACACACCCACGGAGTCACTGACCCCCCGCCACGAAGATGGGGTCTGGCCGGCTCCCAGTGTGGCTCTGCTGGGGAGAAGACTGGGGAGTGAGCCCTCGAGACGTAAGCTTGTCTGATGCAGGCCAAGGGGGGAGAGAACCAGCCCGTCCCAGACTGTCCAGATGGAGCTGGGGGTGGGGTGGGGAGGGCGAGGGTTGGCTTCCAGTCCCTGAGGGAAGAGGATCCCAGAGGCAGGATGCCCCCAGGACGTGGGGGAGATGCTGCGGGTGGGCCCCCTCCTGGGGTGGGCGCTACCTCAAGGTCAGGACTCTGTGCGGACAGGGGAGTGGCTTACAGGACCAGGCTCTTGTCTAGGCTCTGAGAAAGGGGGCGCCCGGTGAGGTGAGCCCTGCTCTCAGCCAGAATGTACCAGGCCAGCAGGTTTGGGGGCACGCGAGGGCTTGCCTGCCGAGGCGTCTCACTTCCCGGACGTGGCTCACGGAGGGAAAGCGGCCGGACAGCGGGCTCAGCGGCCACACCCCGTCCTCGCACACCTCGCTCACAGGCCGTGTTGTCGGGACTTAGAACCCGCTTGTCTATAGCAAGAATCCGCTGAGAATCTCTCCAAGATGCACATTCTGATTCCGAGGGATTGGCGGTACCCGAGATTCTGCATTTCTAACCAGCCCCTGCGTGAGGCCGATGCCGTGGCCCGCGGACCCTGCTTTGAGTAGCAAGAGCCCGTGGGATACCCCAGAAGTGGCTGGGGCCTCAGACACCTCAGCTGGGGAGACCCCCCCTCCACCCCTGCCCCCTTCCCAGAGGTCATCTGGTCTCCTGCTTTCCCTTTCCCAGGGGACGCTTGGCTCCAGGGGGTCACCCGACAAACCAGGAGCCCCTGGGGGGGGCGGGTGCTTCTGGGGGGACCCAGTCTGGCTGGAGCCGAGGGCACCTCTGGAAATTAAGGTGGATGGTGCCGTGCGGGTACACGCCAGCTCGGGGTCAGTGCAAGTAGGTCTTTGCTCCCTGTCCTCTGTCTCGAACTGACAGCTGACATCCTGGAACCTCTCCCTTTCCTGCCCCCTCCGAGCAGAAGCCCCAACTCCTCTACCCCCTTATCCACCGGAAGTCCCTCCTGTCTAAACTCAAGCGGATTGGGACCCCGCCCGCCTCACCTTAGGAAAATGGGTTGGGAAAGAGGGGAGGGGGCGCAGAGGTGAGACGGTCCAAGGGAAGACTGATGCGTGGCCCCCCATGCTGCTGGGTCTCTGGGTGTCTCCAGGTCTGGAGGATCGGAGACCTCAGGGCAGCTTTAGGATCCGGCATGAGGAGGAGGTCCTCAGGGTGCCCTGCCCCCAGCCCGGGAGCTGGCATGCAGGAGATGGAGCCCCAAGGGGTCCAGGAGCTTCTGAAGGTCACAGGTCACACAGCTCTCAAGTGGGAGAGTGACGCAAGACCTCAGTTCAAGATGTCTGATATTCTGCCCTCCGGGTGGGCTACGCCCCAACTCTGGCCCCCGAGGGGAGAAAACCCCAAATACAAAAACCACAAGTGGGATCAGCAGGTGAGGTCAAGCCCCCCCTGCCCATTTCCTGGTCTCCTCGTGGGGGACCCTCCCAGGCCCTCAGGTCTCTGAGGAGCTTGCCGTGTGGATGTGGAAGCCCTCACCCCTGCAAGCCCTCCCAGACGTCTCCCCTCAAGTCCCCCCACCTTTGTGCTGGAGCCCCGAGGAGCTGACTGACCCCCAGACAGTCCCTTTGGGTCCAGGAATCGCTCGCTTGCGCGCGCGCTCTCTCTCTCTCTCTCTCTCTCTCTCTCTCGGTGCTTCCTCTCAATTCCTGGTGCTCCGATCTTACTCTGGGGCTCTGGTGGGGGTGCTCCCAAGGCTGGGGGGAGGTGACCCGCTCTGCCCCCGCTCCAGCCCCCACCGCAGCCCCCCAGCTCCCTCCCTCCTGTGCAGGGCCTGGGGGGCCCTGCCCGGTCACCGCCCTGGCAACAGCGGGGTCTCAGAGGGCCAGCGTGGAGAGCTATAAATCAGAGGATCATAACCCAATCTGGAATGATCAGAGGGGCCGCTCTTAAGCGCTTTGTGTCTCTTGAAGGGTTATAGCGGTGAGCGACTCTTCCTGTCACCGCCGCTGTCACTCCGGTCACTGCTACCACGGGCGGGGCGGTCTCCTTGGGCAACAGGAGCGCTCAGTACAACACAGTAGGTTTTAGGCCGTTATTTACCAACGAAACCCGGAGAAGGCTGGTGAGAGCAGAGAGCAAGCCTGAGCCCGGGCTTGGAGCCAGAGGAAGTGTCAGAGCAGATCCTACCTTTGTGAGAGTTTAGTTAGTATGGAACGGGCCCCTGTCCTGCCCCGGCTTTGGGCTTCGCCTCTCTTTCCCTCTGCTCCTTCCCCGGACCCACAGGAGCCCCTTGGCGTGGGCGTTATCATCGCCATTTTCCAAAACGAGGAAACTGAGGCCCCACAGAGGGGGAGCCTTGCATCAGATCCCTGTGCGGGTGGTGGAGCCGGACTCGGGAACAGGTCTGTCTGACTCCGGGCTCTGAGCTGTGATCAGTCCATCAGGGCAGAGAAGCTGAGGCTGAAACTTTGGAGCCGAGAAGGGGGGCGGGGGCTGGGCCCTGGCGGAGCCTCTCCTGACCTTAGTGGTGTTGGGCTCTTTGTCAGGAAGCCTGAGGACCCGACAGTCAGATGGGAGGGGATGAGAAAGAGACGAACACACTCCAAATAATTAAAAAAAAAAGCTGAGAGCTCAAGACAATGCCGCCTGAAGAGCAAAACTTGCGTCAAAAGTCACTTTGTTGCTGGTCCTTCCGAGAGGCTGGCTGGGGCTGACCGCATAGTCGAGCCGATTGGCCTCTGCCGAGCCTTCCTGGTGCGTGAGTCCCTGACTGATTCCGGGGGGACAGAGTCCGAGAGGAAGAGTGCCCAGGGAATGACAGAGCTGGCTGTGCAGGGCGGGTGTGTGTGTGTGTGTGTGTAGGTGAGGACTGAAGGGTCACAGTGAGGAGGGGACAGTGGATAAACTGTACGCCGCCCCCCACCCTTCTGCCGAATCCCCAATCTGATTAGATGCCTCCGGTCTGTCCCCTGATCTCTCCCCCAGCGGAGGGTGGTGACCCCTGAGACCCCCCTTAATGCTATGAGTTAAAGCTGTTAGTTAGGTGGCTGCCCCCCCCCAAAGCCGACCACCTTTTTCCCTGGGGGGTTTAGGGGAAGGGCAGAGGGAGAAGTTCTTTCTTCCCAGAGTCCCCAGGGCATCTTGTCCCTCCTGCCGGGTCCCCAAACTCAGGGGACCTGCATGGGGCAGAGGGGCCCCTTCTTGATGCTCCACGTAGGGAATGGACGAGCCTCCCCTCCCCTCTCCCCTGTAACCCCAACCAGGAGAGTGCCCCTCCTTGCTGCTCACCCAGGGGGATCCCCAGGCAGCCCTGCTTCTCCCACACCTCTCTTTCCCCTCCAGGGGCCCTCAGGTCTCCAGTCCCTCCCCCCCACCCCTCACCCCCGCCCCTTGCAGACCCTCCCACTCTGATCTCTGGGTCCCGTCCCGGGGGCCGTGGCCTCTAAAAGGTTTGTGCAACTCCTGGAGCAGAAATCCAAACCCAGCCGTCCCAGGCCCCAGCCCAGAGGCAAGCCTGGGAAAGTCACACAGCGCAGTGGCCCAGGGGTTGGGGGATGGGCAGTGGGGGTGCCGAGATGGGCTCCCAGCCCTGCACCCTCCCCTCTCCCGGCTGGCCCCTCCAGGCCTCTGTTTCACTTGGTTTGACCTTTTAATCTGAGCTCATTTCCTGCTTCCTGACGGCTTCTTCTCCCTTCTTTCCAGTCCCCAGGCCACCAGGCTTCTGAGTCTCTGTCCCCGGCACCTCTGTGGTCCATCCCTCTTCGGTCTCAGTTTCGAGGAGGCGGCGAGGTGGCGTTTCCCTTTCTGTCTTCACTTCTGGAGACAGGCTCTGGCCCTGCCGCTTGCGTTTTCTTGCCTCCTCCTGTCCCAATCCTGTGCTCTTTCTCTCATTCATGCTCCAGACCCCGAAGCTGAGCCCGGCCCCCAGATCCCTGGCCTGGCTCCTGCAGCCCCCTCCCTCCCACCCCTGCCTCCCTCCCAAAGCCCTCCCGGGGGCAAACCCAGCCTCCTTCCTTGCATCTCATTCCCGGCAGCTGTGCCCTGGGGATCCCCCTGCCTGGACATCCCCGATCCTTCCCTCTGCCCCCCCAATCCCCCGGGAGCAAGAAATCCCCTCCAGCGGGCGCTGAGGTGGCCGAGGAGCCAGGCCCCCAGAGGAAGTGAAAGTGCTCAGTCGAATGCTGAGCTGGGCAACTGGCAGCCACAGGATGGAGCCCACAGGGACCAGGGTGTCAGGACCTTGCCGGCCGCCTCCTGACTCACTGCCTCCCATCCCAGTCCTCGCAGCCTCCACCTCAACCCTCATCCTCACCCCTGTCCTAGCGAACCCGGGACTTGAACTTCACTGAGTCCCCTGCCTGAACCGAGTCCCTCTCCCTGCCCCCGCCCTCCCCAGCCCTCCTCCTCTGGTCCTTCGGGGGAGAGAAGCGTCCCCTCCCGGGGCCCCTGCAGCCTCGCAGAGCCCGCACCTGCCCTAGAGCACAGGGTCCATGTTCTGGGGAAGGCCGCCAGGAGCCTGAGGAAGGGAGCCCAGCGAGGCTTGGGTCCAGCCCTCCCCAGCCTGGCTCAGGCCGGAGCACAGTCTCAGCTCTCCCATCCTGGGGACCCTGGGGCGCGCCCCCGCTCCTCCTCACGCCTGGGTGTGATGCCCTCACCCCCCAGTGTCTCCCCCCTCAGCTCCTGGGAGGGTGCGGTGAGCTCTGTGTGGGCTGCGGTCCGCACAGACGGCAGGGCCCAGGGGCGCCCCAGCCCGTCCTGCATTCGGCTCCAGCCTGACTCGACCCCCCATCAACTTCAGGCGTCTCCTCTGTGCCTGCACCACCTCTGACCCCAGCAGTGCCCCCCCTGGGGAGGAGACACCAGCCGCCTTGGTGAGGCCCATGCGCCTTCCTGCCCTGGCTCTGTAGCTGTCCCCGGCGGAGGGCCCGCCACCACCACATTGCCCCGCGTGGCCCTGGGGCTCTCCCCTGCACCGCCGCTGGCTCCTTCTTACCACCCCCCTTCCCAGCTGCCCCACAACGAGACCCACAGCTGGGGAGGGTTGGGGGCGAGAAGGGCTGTCCCTCAGGCCAGCCCGGCTGCACGCCTGCCCCCAGAGTCCCTTACCTTGGAGCGGCGGCCTCCCTGCTCCGTCCCCTGCTCCTTCTGGCGCACGCCTCGCCCAGCGCCTCCCCTCATCACACGCGAGTTAGGGTTACTTAAAATGAGAGCGGGATCTCCAAGCTCCCAGGGGAGCCGATGTGGTTTTCAGACAACAGCATTAACCCTTCAGGGGCCAGTGGCACCGCGGCCCGCGCCCCCTCCGCCTCGGTGAGGGCTGTGGTAGGAGGGGTGTCCCTCCGTAGGCCTTTGTATCCAGAGCTACCTCGGGGGCTGGTGGCTCCCAAGACGTCAGGCCAACACCGAGACTGGTGAGGAGGCCACCTGTCCTCCATTCTAGGCAAAGAGGCCCTGCCTGAACTGCGGGAAGTTCTGCCAGGTGTCTGCCCTCCCCTAGATCAAATCCCGGTCTCAGGGAACTTCCTGTGCAGGTAGAGCCCAGGCCTGGAGAAGAAGCCCCTCACAACCCGCCTCGTCCCCGACTCTCCCGGCTTCCAGCCCTGGCTCTGCTCGAGCTCATGGAGGCTAGACAGTGCCCGCAATCCAGCGTTTTCCTGGAGTCTAGAGTATTAAATGATAGGAGCCGTTTACCCGATGTATTTTCTCTGAGGATTTTTATGCACTTACTATGTCTCTGTCGTCTTGGAGTTCTGGAAAACGTCTTTTTCTTTTCTCTATTAATATGACTGAAAGCCAGACAGCAAGAAGAACTTCCGAGTCAGGCACAAACCAGACAGGAGGAAGTGACTCGGGGGGCATCAGGTACCCCGCAGGGAAGGAAGAGGACCAGGAAAGGGGTGGGGTGGGGGCTACCCCCCTCGGGAGGGGGCTGTTAGGTGCCTGACGTCCTGAGCCAGGAGACACATCTCAAGGGGAAACTACCTCTGACTTTGAAGTCCTGGGGCCCGAGCCCCCCGAGCCTGTGGGGCCGGAGCCCCCCTCTCCAGTCTCCGCGGGGAGAGAAGGTGCGCGGCTGTCACTGGGGAATCAATATGATTTTCTTTTTTCCTCCCTGGCTCTGGGAGGCCAGTTTCCCTCCCCACCTCATCACACGGCCCCTCCCGGCCTCGAGCTGATGGAGATGGGGATGGAGGGCCGTGGAATTCAATTCTGGGGGTTGTTTTCTGGTTAAATCAACCGAAGCTAACATGACAGAAAGGTGAGGGGGGAGAGGATGATTGACGGAGAGACAGGCCGCTGGGGGCCTCCGGGAGAGGGTCCTGGGGGGCGGACGGGATGCTTGTCCAGGTGGTTGGATGCAGGCCTAGCAAGGACCAGGCAGGTCTGATGTCCACAGGAGACGGAGCCTGAGTGAGGGGGCCAAGGTCAGCCCCGAGATCTGGGTCTCGTGTTTTTCTTAGGTGCCCTTGGCCTTTCCTCCCCTGGACAGGTGGTCCTGACCTTAAACATCCTCACCTCACTGCACCTCCTTCATCTCAGGCCCCAGAACCACCTGAGCGAGGATCCAGAAGACGTCAAGGCCAGGGGCCCGCGGGCAGGAAGAGCGTCCTCTCCGCGGAGGCCCCGCCCATTCAGAGGACCCACTGGGCTTGGAGTTGAGTCCAAGGCTTGGACTCCACGGGCTGCTCAGACCACCTTCTGCACAAGTTCACGGGCGAGGGGCGGGGCGGCAGCACCCTGGAGGCCTCCAGGGAGGGAGGCTCCTGCTCTCGTGCTCTCCTGCCGTGGCCCCAGCTCCCAGGAAAGTCCCCCGTGTCGCTAACTTGAAGTCCCTTCAGGAACTGGAGCAGCTGCTTCTGACACAACGAGGGTTTTCACCTCTCCTCTTGCGCTCTGCCCACCTCCTGCCCGCTTCCTCCCAGACTCCCGTGAACCCCATCAGAGCTGCACCCCCGCACCCAGTCCTGTTCACAGGGGCACCGGAGGCTGGGTGCTTGGCACAGACCCTGGCTCCTGGGATGGCACCCTGGGCCCCCTGTTTCCTCCCCAAGACACGGGCAAAGGGCCTGGTGCCCTGAGGGGGTGGCGTCCCCTAACCCAACCCAGCCCTTCCCTTTGCTCCTGTGACCATTGCTGGCGGCGTCCCAGGCGGCCTGGCCGGGGGGCTGTTCCACCAATGACTGCTGAGCCAGTGACCCCAAAGGGACACCTCCGGTTCCTCATCCGGGAGCCGAGCCCACTGCCCCAGCTCACAACAGGCAGACTCAACGTGATTTAAACCGCCTCAGAGCCCCAGCTGCATTTTACGTGGCCTGCTCCCGCCACCTCTGTCTCCCCAACCCAGTGACAGGATCATGGGCACTGGGCGGGGTGAGGTGGAGACCGCAGAGGATGGTCCTTTCCCACGCTGGGGCTGGAGCTGCTCTGGGGGTCTCCCAGGGCGGAGGGTCCAGCCCCCCAGGACTTAATGGCACAGGCTCGGGGCAAACCGAAGGGTGTTCCAGTGAGCTTGGAGCCCACGTTTCCTGTCCTAGGCAGGGGCTTTTTCATACATCAGTAGCCAGCATAAGCCTATGGACACTGTGTGACACTGTGGATCAAGACCTCATCGCCCCACGTGGGTCCCTACTTGGGCCTGTGTAAGCCTCTAACTTACGATGGGCGGGACAGGAGACACGGGGTGGGCCCAGCCTGATCAGGAACTGCACGGAGTGCGGGTCGGGGCTCAGAGATGAGGAGTGGGAAGGAGGGGAGGAAAAGGGATCTGGCCCCTGGGCCTGGCAGCCAGCGGAGGGCAGCAGGGGACGAGGCTGAGTTCAGGAGGGTCCCCTGGCCAGTCCAGTTGTGACAGACAGGACTAAGACTGGACTCGGCGGGGAGGAGCGGGTGAAGGACAGCCTGGAATAGAGGGCTGAGGTCCCCGATCCGACAGAGGACACCTGGGAACCTCAGGAGCTGGGGACCAGGGCGGAGAGGGAGAGGGGGCAGCGGCCAGGCCGGGGGAGGGGCGGCGCTGTGTGGGGCCCGGCTGAGGTGTCGAGCCGACTCTTCATGTCCCATTAGCGGCAATGGAAGGTGACATGCGGGATCGATACCAATCCAGGCAACAGACTCCCAGTAATAAACCCATTTCGCTCACGCTCCCGCCCCCGCCGGCCCGCCCCGGACCCCCGCTCCAGAGAGGCCGCTCCCGGACTGTTCCCCAGGGCTGGGGACCCCCAGCCTGGGAGGAGTCACCAGCGAGGTGAGGTGGGGGGGCCTCCGGCTCTGTGAGGCTCGGGCCGGGCCCCCGGGGCGGGGGGGGGGGGGGGTGGTGGTGGTGACGAGTCGCGGAGCTCACCTCCCCCTGCACGTGTCTCCAAGGCAGACACGGGGAAGCTCTGAATTTGTCGAGCGGCTCACCCCGAGGGCACAGGTGAAGGCGGCTTTGTGCGCCCCGCTCCTCTGGGCCTGCGTGTGGGTGTCTGTGTGGGTGGCTGTCTGTCCCTGCCAGCAGGCCTGTGTCTGCGTGTCTCCGAGGAACCGGGAAGTGACTGTGTGTCTCTGTAGGCGTCTCCGCGGCTGTGCGGTTTCACGCGTGGGTGCTTGTCGGGTTTCGCGTTTGCAGCGCGTGTGACTGGTGTGTCCGCGCACACCTGTCCCTGGGAACGTGGGTGTGCGAGCCCGGGTCTGCGCGGGGCCGGGGTTCTGCGGGGTCGGCTCTCAGGTGCGGCTTATGCTTGGTTTCGGAGCCCGCTATGAGCGTCTCTGCGCGTGTGTGCCCGTGTGTGTGTGCGTGTGCGCGCCCCGTCCCGTCTCCTTGTACAAGTGGGCGGATGCTGCCGCTCTCTGCCCCTGCGCCTGCCCCAACCCGGGCCCTGAGCTGGCCCTCAGGCCCCAGCGCCCGCCTCGCCGGCTCCGGTTTCCAGACGTGGGAGTGTCGGCGCTGGACTGACCTGCCTGGTCCAGGCCTGGACCCCAGAGGCCAGAGCGAAGGGCAGGACAGGCACCAGGGAGATGTCCCGGGGTCTCTGAACTCCCGGCGAGGGTCCCTCCCTCTGTGCCCGGCACATGGTCTCCCCGGACATCTTGTTGACTAACCCTGTAGCTTTGCCCCTTCTGAGTGTGCTGGCTGCCCTCCTGTCGGGGCCCTCTAGTCCACTGGCTGCCCTGTCCCCAGCGCCCATCCCTCCTGTCCCTCCCCCTGCTGTCTGGGCGCACAGGGGAGCAGGGCCCCACCAGCAAATCTCATTCCTGCATGTGTCTCTGCTCAGACAGGGCCAGCCCTGGGGGAAAGGTGTCCCCTGCTGTTTGGTGTCAATGCAGGACTTTTCAAATCGCCCTGACGTTGGCCCTTTGGCACCTCTGAGGTGTTTGAAGCGTTGTGCCAATAACCATGAAGATTCCACGATCTTTGGAGATCTCACAGGCTCTAATCTGTTTTAGAAACCGAGCCCTCAGTGGAAGTTTTGAAGGCAGAGCGGGGGGCGTCTGGGGCATAGGCCGCTCACCATCCATCATGCAGGCAGGGACCCCAGCATGCCAGCCCCAGAGCGGGGGCTGGAAGGGGGACGTGGCTCCGGGTGGACATGTGCCCTTGGCCCCGGCGGTCCTGCTTGCAAATTACAATTCCTGTATTCGTAATCTCTGCCCCTCTGCCCGGCTGGTCTACGACCTGCGCTCTGGAAGATGGCGATCAAAGTGACACTTGTCCAGGACCCTTCACTGCCTCCTCCCCTCTGGGCCTGGTCTTCCCATCTGGTCCTCGGATGGGTCTGTCTCTTCTGCAGACGGGAGGCTTCAGACGCCAGGAGCTGTTGCTTCTCTGATCGGGGGCTTTCTGGCGGGGCTGTGAGCCTCCTTCCTGTGCTCCCCTTCCCCAGGCTGCCTGGGCCCTGGGGGTGGGGCACTGGGCTGGGGGGAGCATGAGGTAGGAAGGGGGGCCTACACAGGGCTGCAGAGAGGGCAGGACCAACTGGGCACTGCCGCTGTTGAGGCGGCACCAGAGCAGGCAGTGAGGGAGCAGAGGCAGGGTTCCGAAGACCCGGTGAAGCCCCAAAGCCGGGCTGATCAACAGGGGCGTCTGGGTCCCAGTCAGGGGGGGCTGCGGGTGGGGAGGTGGGAAGAGGCAGCAGAGGCTGAAGCCCACGGATTCGATTTCCCAGCTCTTTCCTGGACCTCGGAGCTCGGGACGGCCAACATTTGCCCCATCCGGAGCTGGTGGGGCTTCTGGAGAGCGGAGGGTATTTGGGGGCTGGAGGGAGTCCCATCCGCCCCCAACACCCACCCAGGGCAGGCTAACCAAACATGTAACATATATATATATATTCTGTGTTAAGGAGCCCTGTATCAGGCTGATAGGAAAAACAAGAGGGAGAGAGAAGGGGAAGCCAGGAGAATGCAGAGCTCAAATGAGGCCCGAGATAAAGCAATTACCTGATCAATACGGGTGAAATTGAGTAATCTAGCAGATCAATACTGTGGGCAGGAGGCTGGGGGGGGGGGGCCTTGTCCACTCCTTGGAAATTCATCTCTGAGCCTACCTCCACCTCTGCTCCTCCCACCAGAGGACCCCCCTGCCCCTCCGGCCTCATTCCCCTCCCCCACCGCCCTCTCCTTCCTTCCCGAGCCGACCCCCCTCTCATCAGTCCTTCCAGGCTGCTGCCAGGGATGCCTCCCTCTTTCCCACATCTGTGTCCTGGCGGCATCAGTTAGGACTCTGAGAACAAGACCTAGGTTCACAGGGACCAGGCGGGACTGGAGGGAGCTGGGCCTCTTGTCTTTGGAAATGCGCCCTAACCTCTCCAGCGCTGAGCGCCACCCGGCAGTCGCGGTGCGCCAGGCCTAGGCTGAGCCCCACTTGGAGGTCAGGGTCAGCAGTGGCGGTGCGCCAGGCCCAGGCCGAGCCCCACTTGGAGGTCAGGGCCGGGAGGAGCTGGGAGGAGGCCCCTACTGCCGCTGCCGCTCCAGAGGTGGCCGTGAAGGGCACCAGTCCGTGTGGGGACTGCCCAGGGTTAGCAGGGGCACTCGGGGCTCCGGTTCTTTCCAGAAGGGGCGTGGGAACTCCCCGAGTACTGTGGGGGCACCTGAGTTCCTGCCTGCCCCAGTCAGTACTGAAAATTCCCCGGACCAGGAGGGCTGCAGCTTGCTGGGGGAGGGAGAGGTGGTGGCACGCGCCCACAGGGACCCCGGGAGCTCCTGGCGGGTGAGGAGCATCCCTACTGGACTTGGAAATCCCACGACAGAGCCTGGCATCTGGCAGCGCTCGGGAAAGGCCAGTCGGATACGTGGATAGCTACTGTCACCAGGCCACCGTCTGCCTCGATGTCGGTGGTCCATCACGTCGGCCAGTCTCCCGGGCCAGGCGGGGGCCCCTCAGAGCAGGGACCTGCTCTCTGCAGGCATGGCCACCACGTTTGTTTCGTGGGTGAACAGCTGCCTGACCACGAGTGGCCTGGCGGTTGTTCCAGAAGAGTCCCTGGATTCTTGACTCCCGATTCCACAAGGTCCCCTTGGGGACATCAGGGGCCTCTTTGAAGCCACTCAGTCCCCTGCTCCTTCCAGCCTCTGTTCCAGGCGCTGTGTCCCGGCTGAGAGGCGGGGAGGTGCTGGTGGGGGTGGGCAGAGGGTGGAGGGGGGCACGGACTTTGGAGTCATGAACTTAACTTCCTTGACCTCTGCTTCCTTCATCTGCAAAACGGGGACAAGAAGAACGTTGGGCGGAGGGCAAGTTTGCGGACTTGGACAGGACGGTGTGGTGACTTTCAGCATGGGGGTGGGGAGTGGGGGAAGCACAGGTGAAGACGCGGTCCAGCCGGGCCGGGAGCGGGAGGGGCAGCGGACAGATTCGCCTGCCGCATCCTCAACGGAGGGCACCACCACCGGCCTGCTTCCCCTCCCCTCCCCTCCCCTTCCTTCCTGTCAGTTGCCAAGAGGACAAACATCATATGAAGGCGGCACAGCTCAGAACACCAGGCGAGGCCGGCTGCCCACCCTCTCCCCGGTGGGTGCTACTCCGAGGGATGGGGGCGGGGAAGCACGGAATCCCTGACGACCCCCGGAACTTTGGGTCCTGCCCCGCTGCAGCTAGGCCCAGATCTCTCTGCCTCCTGGAGGGAGGGGTCCCTCCACCCTGCTGCCCACCCTGTCTGGTGAGGTCCCTGTAGGACTCCAGGGTGAGGCCAGAGGTGCCTCCTTGCTGGTTGGCTCTCTGGGACCAAGGCTGGTGGCAGAGCAGCGCTGGGACCGGCCCCTGCCAGCTGAGGCGAGGGGCAGCGATGTGGGGCCGAGGCCTGGGCTTCTCATCCAGGCTCGGTCCGATGTTTGGGCTGCACCCCACTCTGTGGTCTGCCGGGACACGTCCCCACATCCTGGCCCTTGAGGTCACAGATGCCGGGGACCCCCTCAGGCTCAGCCCACCTGCGCGGTGAAGGCTTCGGCTCTTTGATGCCCCTCCCTTCCTTCCCGGTGGGCAGGCAGCCCGGCCCCTGAAGCCCGTTTGGCCAGACCTAAGTGCCCCTGCCCTGGGCCTGCTGCGGAGGCCAGCTTCCCCTCCTGGCCCGACACTGGGGTAACACCATGGCCGGCCCCCCCCCCCCCCAACCCTTACGTGTCTTCACTCTTGCCTCAGAGATCCGAGGCAATGGCCGGGGAAAGTAGGGCACCCCAAGCCCGGAGACCTGTGTGAATGGCTGGGACGGGTCGCCCATGGCGGGCCTCCCTTCCCTCATCTGTAAACCGGGGATCCGCTCGAGAGGGGCCGGAAGGGGACGAGAAGGTGCAGAGCCGTGCGGAGCACAGGGGCGCAAAGACCGAGCCGGCCTCAAGCACACACGTCCGGTCTCCTCGTTAGAAAAACGATGTTGAGGGGTGCCTGGCTGGCTCGGTGGGTCCAACTCTTGACTTTGGGATTGTGAGTTTGAGCCCCACGCTGGGTGTGGAGAGGACGTAAAAATAAAAACCCCAACAAACCATGTTGAGCACTAAATGCTTCACGTGCACCATTCAGGTTTCACAAAATAGGGAAACTGAGGCACGGACAGGCTCTAGCCAGGAAAGGCAGAGCTGGGGCTCTGAGGGCAAGGCCAGCCTCAGCCCGCCCCCCCTCCTCCGGGGCTCAGCACAGCGGGCAGCAGGAGCACGACGGGGGAAGAAATGCCGGCGTGCGGCTGTCTACACGGTGGGCCTCCCCGGGGATTTTGACCTGCTTTCTCGCACGGAAAGGCCCTCTGGGGCTACTCAGGGAGCAGCCCTAGTGGGAGGGGTCTTGAGCACACGTCTGGGGTGCCCTGGGGTGCAGGTCTGCGGGGGGGGGCTCAGCTGCAGGGAGAGGAGACTGAGCGTGAAGAGGGAGGGGGGAGAGGGGGCTGCAGCACCTTCCGCAGGGGACTCCTCCGGGGCCTGGACGCTTGCCACAGAGATGCCGTAGGCACCAGAGTGCCACTGTCCCCTTGTCCCTTAGCCTGTCCCCATACCTCCCTTCTCCCCTCCCGCTGCCTTCCCTGCTCACCTCTGTCTGCTGGGCATCGGAACAGCCCCACAGTTCTGTGCGCAGAGGCGGCCACACAGGCCAGCAGAGCTCAACTGCCCCCGATCGTGTCCGGCCCGGCGGTCCCACCCCAGCTCCAGCGGCGGTGGATGGGGGTGCTGACAGGCTGGGGAAGGGGGGCTCCCGGGCCTGGGGCTGCCATGGTCAGCGGCCAGCCCGACTTGTGTCGACGCTGGGGCGGCCGTGGCCGGCCCAGAACTCGAGCCCTCCAGGCACCTCCTAAGACCTCTTATGATCCGTCCTGGCTCTCCAGGCTGGCCTCGGCCCCCCTCCATCCCGGCCTGCCCGACTCGCGGGACCCTCACCGAAGCCAAACTAGGGTTCTGCAAACGCGGGGACCTTCGGGGTGGGGGGGATGGCAGGGTCTGGCACCGTCGGTGGGGCAGGACACCCGGCGCGGGCTCCCCTACTGCCTCTGGATCCTCGTCCTCCGCTGGGTTCCCGAGAAGCAGCGCCGGCCTGCCGTGTGACGGTCACCTACTAAACCTGCCTTTCCGGGGACACAGTCCGCAGCCCGCGGAGCTCCCCGCTTCAGAGCGGGTGCCATCCGGCGGCTTCGTTCCAGTGAACTGCTGAGCAACTACCGCCGCGGACGGCAGAGCGGTCCGTCCCTCCCGAGCGCCGGAGGGGTCGCGGCGCTGACCCGGGTCGCATCTCCGCAGACTCGTGTCTCGTGGGTATTTTGCAGCAACAGAATCGCAGATGGTGGCCTTCGGCTCCGGCTTTGCCAGGCTGCTCCCCCCCCCCATTTCTTCTACAGCAAGCTTTATGCCCAACGTGGGGCTTGAACTCAGGACCCTGAGACCAAGAGCTGGACGCCCCACCGACTAGCTGGCCTGGTGCCCTGCCGGTCTCTTCGCGGATCCTCCAAACCCCGAGGCCGGAGTCGCAGCAGCGACACCAGGACACCGCAGTCCCCACGACGGTCGGAGACCCGCCTCACTGGCCCCTCCCGGGCGGGCCCGGCTCCCCAAGTTCTCTGCCACGACCACCCGGGCGCGTCAACACCACCGACACCCCACGGACGTTACTTAAAAGTATTTTTTATTTAACTTTAATTTCTGAGGTAAAATACTTTTTTTTCTTTCAACTTCCATAACAAAATACAGAGCTATCAGATACCCCTGGAAAAAATATGTATATTATACATATATTTCTATAACATTACATCATATATATATATAATATATATGCAAAAATTTGAAGACTTTATAGAAAGAGGAACGTCTAAAAGGCACTGCACGCTGGAGGCGGCCGCTGGCAGGTCTGCGCTCTGCCCGGCGATGCTGTGACCCCCCCCACCCCCCCGCCGTGTGAGTGCCTCCCTCCCAGACCCCTGCCTCGCCATCCTGTCACTCAAAAGAAGGCGTGGATGTTTCAGGACGAGTGAGCATGACCCCCCCCACCCCACCAAAGTGAAAAATAGAACTGCTCTCGAAAGGACAGATCAGAGATTTTCTCTTAAGCAAAACTAAAACGGATGCTCCGTCACCCTTTACAAAACAAAAAGTATACACATAATTATGGAATAAATAAAACAACAACAACAACAAGAAGGAACAAACAGCCACCCGACGACCCGCTTGGTGAGAAGTGATGTACTTTCACTACTTTTTAATGCTTCGGAAAGTTCCTGGCCCGCGGAGGCGCGGCAGCTCCCTGCCAGGGGCGGCTGGTGCGACGCAGCGCGGCCGGAGGCGGGGGCGAGGGGACCCGGCGGGCCGTGTGCCCCGCTGCCAGCCGTCCTTTGAACACAAAGCGAGAGGGAGCGCGGTGGCGCCGGCTGCCCTTACGTCACATCACTGCTACTTTCTCTACAGTCAGAAAAGCAAACTGTCTGCATGACCGAGATCTTGATTAACGAGATTCCCAGATTTCCATCTGCAGAGTCTTAAAACACTTGGCACAGCGAAAAGTGGGACAAACGGGGGAGGAAACGGGCCTGGTCTTGTCCCCGCTTTCCCACCTGCTGCCGGACAGCGATGAGACGCGCGCAGAGGAGAAAGGCCTGGCTCTGTGCCGCGCCGGCGCCAGGTGTCTGCCAGGAATGCGTCCCAGGGTGAGGAAGTGCCCCCTAGCCGTCTGCCCCGGGAGGTGCCACGACTTCCAGGTCTCCGGCCCCGCCTGCCCCAGCCCACGTGCAGTGCCCGTCACCCGCGATGGACTGGAAGAATGGCAGAGGAAACAGTGAGACGCTAAACAACTTAAAGCCAAAAGACATTTTTCATGGAGTTGAACGTTTTTCGAGTGTGTTTTTTCAAGTGTAAAAGCAGTGACTTTTTGTTCAAACAGAAGCAGCATCTAGGAATTAATTCTGGCACTTGGGTTCCAGGGGGTTCCAGGTACACGTCATGGATTTCTCTCCCTCTTGTTTTAAAGGCCTTGAGTTTCTATTCCTGAGTTCACGCCGACAGGCGCCGGCCGTCCCTGCGCGTGGACGGGGCGGGGGCGGCCGGCCTCCCTGTTCGGGCGACCCAAGCAGAGATCTTTCCTCCACCTGCCTGGGCTTTCTGATCCGAGGTAAGAGGTGCGGAGAAAGAAACGGACAACAACAGAACCAGCCCCACGAGCCCGAACGGGGAGCCCTGCGCAGCCTGACCAAAGCCTGAGTTGATGGAGAGACCACGGTCCCCATCCCTTCCCAGGGGAAGGCAAGTCACTATTTGGAATTTGGACGAGGGGGACACCTGCCAGAGAAGAGCACGATGGACTCGAGTCGTCCCAAGCCACTCCCCAACCCACTCCCCTGCTCTGACCTTTCCCCCGCCCTCCCGCCCGCACCCTTTTAAAAAAGTCCCCCCACCCTCCCGCCCCATTAAAAGACAACCTTCGAATGCTTCTTAGTGTACAGAGCTGACTCGGGCTACAGTGGAGTCAGGGGCTCCTCCACTGCCTAGACAGCGTCCCTGTGCCCACTCCTTGCCTCTGTCGGGGAGGGGGTCACCTCCTCTCTCGCCACGGCCTCGGCATCTCCGTTCACCACGCGGCTACGCGCGTGCGCAAGCGGCTGGCCGTGGCTTCTCTGCCCCCAGTCAGGTCTCTCTCGTTTCACGTTAAGAGCAACACTGTCCCGTTCCTTCGGCCGAGGGAAGGGGTTCCCCGAGGAGAAACCGCTCCTCACGCTCTGTGAACCGGAGTCCTCTGCGGGGTGGTCAGCTGATCACGACTAGAACAATCCAGCAGGACCCACACCCCCGCGCTCCCCCAGGCTCCCGGCCTGTGGCTGCCTCCCGTGTCTCCACCAACATCCGCTGCCCCCCGCCCCCCCATCTCCAGGTACCACCTGCCTCTGTCGCCCCCAATCCCGCCATTCTGCTTCCCGTCCCAGTGACATTCAGGGGAACAATTAAATGCCAGCTTGAAACTTAACCCGGACTCCCCGATCCCGGCTTGTCTGAAAAGCCGTTCGCGCCCTTCTCCGAGCTTCTGCTGACACACTGTGTCGGTTAAAGTGTGCTCCCTGTTAAGGCTTGACTGCAGAATCGGCCAGAGAACCGACCCGACGCAGATGCGTCCCGCGTCCGAACGGCGACCTGGCTCTCCGAACCCGCGACGGACAAGGAAAGATGAAGATCATTTCTGTACGTGTTTGTCTTTAAAGGCATTGGGTTTCATCCTCCCGCCCACCTCTCTTCCCTGAACCACAGGTCACAGCTCCTCAGGGCTCCTCGCTCCGCAAAGCAGGGGCGAGTCAGAGACCCTGCAGTGCCCCCCCCCCCCCCCGCTGTGACCCGCGCAACATCTC
Organism: Helogale parvula; assembly: GCA_004023845.1. Classification (NCBI taxonomy): domain Eukaryota; kingdom Metazoa; phylum Chordata; class Mammalia; order Carnivora; family Herpestidae; genus Helogale; species Helogale parvula. Next base: position 79,553 of record PJEM01006627.1, on the reverse strand, counting down.
ACGTTTCCTGCAAACGGTTTCTTTTTAAAGGAAAAGAAAAAAACGCCAAACAACAAGGGAAAAGAGAAAAAAAGCAACATCGGAACATGCCCCGTCCCAGTAAGACTGAGATGATCTCCTTCTTCCCCTGAAACAATTACACAGAAACCCCTCCGCAACACCCACAGCCCAGCGCCCTCCGCGCCCACCCTCCGATCTCACCCTAAATCCGCTCGTGTGTCTCTCTCAGAGCAAAAGAAATTCATTCATGGCTTTCCATATATAAATACAATAGAGAACAAGTCTGGAACCTGAACTAGACGGGGCCAGGCGCGCCGTGGCCCCGAGAGTGTGTCGGGGAGCGTGAGCCTCCCCGGGAAGCGGGGGGCCCCCCCGCGCTGCTCACCAGGGAAAGTGTTCACACCCCACCTAATTTACAACAGAAGACGCCCATCCCGTCCCCCGAACATAAAAAGACAAGTCTATGCCCCTAGAATGATCAAACCAGCCTAACACCCTCCCCCCGCCCCCCGATCTCGCTACATAAATACACGGACGCGTGGGACTGGAGCACGAGCGGCCCCGGCCTAAGCGTCGGCGGCGGCGGCCAGGCCCCGGGGCCCCGGGCCCCTCCAGGGGGCGGCGCCGCTCTTACTGGGCTCTCGGGCTTCGGGGCCGTCGTTCCAGCGCCGCTTCAGCCGGAGCTTGGGGGGCATCAGCGCATCCTCCTTCCTCTCGGGCGCGCCGGGCTCCCTGCCAGGCCTGTCCTCACCGTCTTCAGCCACCTCTAGGGGCTCTTCGCTCGGGGCGCTGACGGGCGCCGAGGGCCAGACGGGCGCAGCCGGGCGGGCAAAGACGGCGCCCTTCTCCTCCTCCGCGGTCCGCCCCTGCACGGCGCCCTCCTCCGGGGAGCGCTCCTCCTCCCGCGTCGCCTGCCCGAGGCTCTCCGGATCCTTGTCGGACGCCGGCTCCACCTTGATTCTCGGCGGGACCGGAGCCGCAGCGGGCTCCTCGCTGCTCTCCACCCTCTCCCGGTTCTTCCGGCCGGCTGGCGGGGGCTGCAGCTTGATGGAAAACGGGGCCGACTCCTCGGGGTGTCCCTGGCACTGCAGCGGCGGGACCGCGAGGCCTGGGTACCGGGGGAAGGTCCGCGGACTCAGGTGGTAGTTGAACACGGAGCAGGCTTGCGAGTGCAAGTAGTGTTTCATCTCCTCGGGGTTGAAGGAGAAGCAGCCGCCGGCGGCGAAGGGGCTCAGGCCCGGGGACGGGCTGTAGGAGAAGATGGTGGGCGTCAGGGACAGGGCCGGGGAGACGGGGACGTTAAGGACGCCCCCGCGGCCGGGGAGCGGGGAGACGGCGAAGGGGCTGTGGGGGTCGGGGTACATCCCGGGCCTGGTGAACAGAGGAAGCATGATGTCCGGCTTGCGTTTCTGATGGCCGATGCCCCCTGCGGCGACGGCACTCCGGGAGGACAGGAGGTCCACGCCGCGGCGCCAGTCGGCGGCCGGGCCGTCGTCCAGCTCGGGCAGCTCGGCCTTTCTGTCGGTGCCGTTCCCGGACTCCTGGCCGGAAGCGGCAAGGGAACCGGCCGAGAAGCGCCCGGGCTGCATGTCGCCCGTCGGAGAGTGGGTGTCCAGAGGCGGGAAATGGAACCGGGAAGAGGCTGTCGGCACTGGTGGCGCGCTCTGGGGGACCACACCTGCGGGGGCGGAGGAGACAGAGTCCACTTTAGAGGACGGGTCGCCCACCACCAGCACGCTCGCTTGCTCACGCGGCGGCCGGGGGCCTGTGTGTTGTCACGGCAGGAAGCTCCAGCTCGGCTCCCCCCCCAGCCTCCTGCCCGCCTGTCTCACATGACTCTGGGCTGTCCCTGCTCTCCGCAGGCAAACATGAGGTCCCCGAAGGTAGGGGCTCCCTGCGGCTCACAGAGCCATCGCAGGGCAGCTGGGGGTTAACGGCTCGGTGGCGCCCAGTACCGGTCAGCGGGGGGAGCAGACGGCCCCTTCTCCTCGGCACCTCAAAATTCTGTGCGTGCGTCACCTGGTGCGATCCTCAGCTTTGCAAACAGTCTTTTTTTATTTTCATAATTTTTAAAAAATGCTTATTTTTGAGAGAGAGCACGAGCGGGGCAGGGTGGGGAGAGAGAGGGAGACACAGACTCTGAGCTGTCAGCACAGAGCCTGACACGGGGCTCGAACCCATGAACTGCGAGATCATGACCTGAGGCACAGTCAGACACTTAACTGACCGAGGCCCCCAGGCGCCACTTTTTTAAAATTTTCATACTTTGGGCTGTTATCTATAAAGCAAGTGAGCAAATCAAACACAAACAAAACTGGAAAAGAGACACTATGTAAAGCAATGCATTAAAAGCCCAAAGCCTCTGCACCTCACATACAAGGCCACGAGTCAGACCATATTTAAGAACAAACACAAGTTAAAAAAGAAAAGGCTGTATGTTTACTGAGGGAAGTTCTTGTCATAGATCCTTTGTCATTTCTGATACACAATCGCTACAGAGATTCAAATGTTTTTTGATCTCTCTAAATCTATTTTCCTTTAACAAACTCTATACGATGGTCTCCATTCCCATCCTGCTTTGAATGCTTTTCAAGCACCGAGGAGGCTGGGAGCAAACGCGGGGCCTCCGGCTCCCGCTCCCACGCCCGCCTGTGGAGACGGACACCAACACCACACTGAGCCTCAGCCTCAGAGCCCCGCAAGTTCTCGACTGCCCCCAAAGGTCTTTCTAGAAACAGGCCGTGGGGAAGGAGTACCCCTGACGGGCACCCCCCCCCACTTCTGTCAGTGATGACGTCAGAGCACCTCGTACATCTGAGGCAGGACAAGGGAGAAGGAAAAAAGAAGAAAAGCCAAGTAAGTGGAAGCACCAGAACAAGAGAAGGAGCAAGAGTTCGTGAGTCCTGGTGTGGCCGGGAGCCGCCCCCACCTGCTGCCCCCTTGCGTGGCTGACGCAGGGCCACCCTCGGCGGGGACTGGGGGGAGGGGGGGGGGCGGGCTGAGCGCCGTGGCTGTCCAGGCACACACCACCGAGCAGCCGCGCCAGCGTGGTGTGCCCCAAACCGAAGTTTCGCGGAAGCGGCTCTGTGGGGCCTTCTCCCTCTAAAGCCACTAACTTCATCTTATAACTGGGAAAACTGATGGATGACCTTGTATGTAGAATCCGAGGAGAATCCAGGTCGTTGTCTCGGGCCCAAAGCATCTCTTCTACCAGCCTATTAGTGGCTACAATTCTACGCTTTTTGACTCATCTGAGTCTTGATCCGGTATTAAGAGCACACGTCTAGTTTTTGTTTTGTTTTCAAACTGGGTGCTACTTCCTTCCTCACACAGGCTAAGGCATGCTGATTTGCAAGAAGCACACAGAACACACGCTCTCTCCAAACGCCCGGGGAGGCGCCCCCTGGGAGCAGTGCAGGGGGCAGCACCCTGGGCCCTTGCCTCTGGCCCTGAGCTGCTACTGAGTGCTAGAAAAGCACCACTTTTGTACGGGGTAGCTGTGTGGAGAGAAGAGATCCAACATTTTGTTTGAGAAAATTAGCTCGCTTTGCTTAAAAAATTCTGAGTAACACCGCTTTGGAAGAAGACTGCCTTCCAGGAGCTGCTGCGAACTCTGGGCAGCAGGGCGGGAAAAGCTGGGTTTGACCTCGGTCCCGGGGGCACCTGGGCGGCTCAGGCACTTGAGTGTCTGACTTCAACTTGGGGGCATGACCTCACAGGTCACGAGCTCGAGCTCCGCACTGGGCTCTCCACTGGCGGTGCACACAGAAGTACTTCCGGTACCGTCCGCACACGAAGCACTCTACCCTGCACGGCAACGGTGAGGGCCGCCGGAAGGAAAAGCGTTCACTCCGTTGACCCCGGGTTTCTGTGTTATTTGGACATGTTACTAACAGCGTCTACGGTTTCTTTTTAAAATTATTTTTAATGTTTTTATTTATTTTTGAGAGAGAGAGAGGGAGAGAGACAGTGTGAGAAGGAGAGGGTCAGAGAGAGAGGGAGACACAGAATCTGATGACAGGTTCCAGGCTTTGAGCTGCCAGCACACAGCCCAACATGGGGCCCAAACCCATGAGCCGTGAGATCTGACCTGAGCCGAAGTCAGAAGCTTAACCGACTGAGCCCCCCAGGCGCCCCGACATCTACGGTTTCTTCAGAGCACATACCCATCACCGCCACCCAGACATGACCTCTCTGACCTCCAGCATCCAAACCCACAGGGCTCTGCTACTTGGAGCGCCGTCCACATTTCACTCTTACTCTAAACTGTTAGGCTCCTATATCTGATCTCTGCTACTAAATTTTAAATTCCTTGAGGGAAAGAACTCCTCCATAATCTTTTCTTTTTGTCTTTAGCACTTAACATGTTATCCGTTGTGCAAACGAATGAATCCCAACTTGGGGGAGGGAAGCATGACCTATTTAAGTAAGAGTTTCAATAGCTCAGGAACTGCTTCCTGAGACACTGTTCAACAGCTAACTGCACCCGCCCCGCCCTTATCAGCCTCGGACTTTGCCGTCATCCGGAATTTTACATTTATAAAATGTGACAATGGCGACGTACAGCTTAGTGGGCTGGGAGAGCCAAATGACACGATTCTTAAAAACACCTAGCAGAAGCACCTCCACTAAGCACTTGTTCAATAAATGCGACATTTCCCCGTCATCGTGAAAGTTAAACCTGGAACAACATTTGGTCCATCTGGGTAAAAGTTCTTTATGAACTGAGGACTCCAGCTCTTTGGCATCACTGGTACCCAGGTCGTATGCAACCAAGTGGCACACAAAAACGCAATGCATACTTTCGCTTTCTCTGTCACTTGTCACTCGATTCGGGTCCTGAGCTTAGTTAAGGATCAAGGCTGGTCCCACCGCTTTCAGCCGGGAGACTAGGCTGTGCTAGGCCATTACCGCTGGGCTAGCAGACCAGAGACTTCAGAGTGAGGGTCCGGATTCTCCTGACTGGAAAAGCATTACTACTCTCAAGGGCTAACAGATGCGGCCCATCCTAGGCTACCCACGCGGCTGGACGTCTGGGTTTTCAATAGACAAAAATGGGTCAAAACAAAAACAGCGAACCCTTTTCTGGGCAGGAGGTACGCATCCACAGAAGGGGACGGGGTGAACAACAGAGAAAACAAGATTCCAGTGGCGAGAATAGGTCTGGTTTCCTAACACCTCCCCCTCAGGCACAAGGAAAGAAAACAGGTTGTAATTAGAGCGATGCATTCCAATACCACTTTTTTTTTTTTTTTTAACGCAGGCAGGCCGCAGGGACAGCAGGGAGTGGCCCCCGGAGAGACAGGACTGTAGGAGGAGCATCAAGCTAAAACTGCCCTAACTTGCTGTGCACAGTAATTACCCATCTACAATGGATCTCGGCATCATATTCTCTCGGCCACACCTCCACTCTGATTTTTCACGTTTCTTCCAACTTTTCTCCGAGAACTCAGAACTTGCAGAATTATAATCAGATTTCTTTGCCTTAACCCACAAAAACAGAGTATTGATGGACTGGTCAGAAACTAGTTAAATATTAGGTTTTCCTGGGCAGGGAGGGATAAGACTTGCATCTGAAAAAAAAACCAAACCGGGCGCCTTCTAAGAGACTGCCTTCCGCACGAGCAGGGGCAGACCTCCACCTTCCGTAAGCGGTGGTGACCGAGGGTGGTCAGAGGGAGTCTACAGGGAGCCTCGCTGCACCTAAGAAGAAAGAAGGTCAAACGACCCCAGAACTTGGCCTCGGAGGAGCTGCTGGTGCAGATCAGAGACGCTGCTCCTCACGGCAAACACGCGGGCCCCCCCTCCTGTGATTAAGGTGCTGTGGTTTTGATGCTATTCATTTGATAAGGGAGAGCCTGGTAGTTTCACAGCAAATCGGAAGTCTGTAGAAACAGGGCCTCGTCTATGAAAGGGCCGCTGGGGAGGGTGTTCACACCCTGAGTTCTGAACTGAAAGACGAACACAGACCCTTGGGACGTGGTTCCTGGAGGGGACAGGGCTGGAGCCCCTGGGAGATCCAAACAATTCGCAGAAGCAGAAAAGGGAACCAAAGACACAACTAAACAAATCTCTCATGATGCTGCAGAGCCTGTCACTCCCTGTGTGGGACAAACAGGGAGACCCGAGCAAGCCCCTGGAGGCAACCTCCTGTCGTTAGTTATTCCTAAAACTCCTTCAACGGGCCAGGTCTCAGACTTGGGCTTTTAAAACCCTTTCTCAACTCCAAATCCATTCCCCACCAAACAGTCTGCTTCTTACCGCTCGATCGAATGTTGATGAACGGGTAGTTGGGCATCACCAGCTTGTTGAAGTTAAATTTATAAGTAAATCTTTTCCCTTTTGTTTTATGAAGGATCCTCTTGTTGTAATAGTATCTGCAAAAACAGGAATGTGCGTCCATTTATCTCTGAGCTACGGACAGCTTTTGACAGATAACCAGAGAGGAACAGTTGCTGCTCTAAATCACATGGAAACATCACTATCCTTCCGCGGCCTGGCCTTCAGGTAGGGCGGGGAGGCCTATGGGCTTCCGTTTCCCATTCCATTTTCAAACTGAGGTCTACTCCCCGGGCCAGAGCTTTACGAAGACGACACCGCCTTCGGGTCCCCGGGAACCGAACACCTACTGCGGGTCCCGAACACCTACTGAGGGCCAACTGTCGTCCGTCACTCCACACCTTCAACTCCAAAGTCCCTTTCCTTCCTACGCTGCTGTATGTCGCCGCCTTGCCCAGGCAGGGGCAGACTAGTCTCTCGGGACACTGAGAAGGTGAGTCTGGAGGCCTGAGCAAGGAGCGCAGACCCAGAAACGCAGAACTGTTTGATGGCGGTGGGTCAATCACGTACCCTGGCCTGGGAAGCAGCAGTCGGCCTGGCCTGCTTCACTCTCACAAGGATGTGCGCGGCTCTAGCACAGCGGCCGCGGATTTGACCTTCAGGGTCACTAAGAAGGAAAAAAGGCAGGGGCTTCGAGGGACCCCGAGCCTCTGGCGTCACATCTATTCGGCAGCACAGGTGACAAACTACCTTCTGGCCCCTTGAGGGCGAACGGGCCATGACATGCAAAAACTGACAAGGGGAAAACAAAGAACCCAAGAACGCTGAAGTGGTCAATCTCGAGACCTGCCGGAGCAACCTCTGGACCCACAACGGAGCTCCCAGATACGGGTCCGGAACAGTGAGGTCAGTGGCGTTCAGTGAGCCCGCCTCACTTTTCCGCTTCCGTTTCTTCTCGGAGAGCCTCGAGAGAGAAATTTTAACCACTTTCTCTCAGGGAAGTCTAAACTCATCGTCTGGACTCGAAATGAGCTCCAATCCGTGTTTCACCACACACCCTCGCCCACTGCCGGGCAGCCTCGGCTGTCTGTCAGGATCCGACGCCAGCCACGCTGGAACTCCCTCCTACGTACAACCAAAGATCCGCCGTCCCCCTCCTGTGCCTGTGCCGCTCGACCCAGCAGCTCCAGCTCCCACTTTAAAGCTACACGCTACTACTCACTCGGGCAGCGCAGTCCCTCTCCACCTGACACCCTTTCATCTGACGTCCACCAAACTGCTCAGCCGCCTTGCACTCTGTCCACACCGTGGGCCTAGGAGCCCCTCCCCCCCTCACCTGAGGGCCCGGCTCAGCTTGTCGTAATTCATCTGGGGCTTGCACTTCCTGCGGCCCCAGAGGCGGGCCACCTCGTCCGGGTCCTTGATGACAAACTCGCCGTACTCCCCCTGCTGCCAGGCGATGACGTGGCGGAACTCCTCCTTCTGCAGCAGCTCCAGGATGAAGTGCCAGAGCTGGATCTGCCGGGAGCCGGGGGACGACTCGGTTTTGTAGGCCCAGTCGGGAAACTGATACCCTTTAACGTGAAAAGGGCAAGATCAAGGGAGTCAGGAGTTAGGTACATACTGATCAGTATCCTCGACTTCACATTCCAACGCTCAGAATCTCTAGAGTGCTGTGCAAACATGCCATAAACAGCCCTTCGGTCAGCCAGGGCCAACCACAACAGGGGAGGGGACAGCAAAGACACGTCACCTTTCCTGCGGCAATCATCTCATCGGCTAGAGCTGGACAGCAGCACTAAGGTGTCCCAACCTGTCCCCCTTTCCTACGTTACTAAATCTCACACCTATTTTCCAGGAGGGCATGAGAGTTCCAACAGAAACAAATGGGAAAGACAAACTAACATTTTAGGAAAATACAGCTGGACCCCCGCCCCCCCCCCCCGGGGGGGGGGGGAGGAACTGTCTCTCTAACAGGGAAGAGACTCTAAATCCCAGGATAAAGGTGTGGTGACCAGACACGTTAAATCTACACTTGCGAGGAACAAGCCCACACTGTCTGGCGGTATCCACCCAGTCAGGGGCTGTCTGGTCCCGGTATGACATCTGAGAACAGAGCCCAGGTGGAGAGAAAAGGAACCCCGGAGGGACATTCCAGGTACGTGAGAGAGGAGTAACTGCTGCTCACCTCCACCTCCTTCTGGCTTCTCCACGATGCTACAGCCTGCTTTCATTTTCACCCTCCTGCTGAGAGACACAAGCCACATCAATTACTTTAAGGTGCTATTTATTTATTACCTTCCAAGGTTTTCCGGCACAGCCTTCTCCCAGCCTTCCTGCCCTGTCTTTGCCTCCTTACGTAACCCTCTTCCTTTGCAATATGTCACCTCCAAACTGCTAATCCCCAAGCCATCGGACGGACGGTCCTCACTGGGGTCATCAGCGCCAGAGACCGTAATTACTCTCACCTGACTTCAAACCACAACGCGTAAACACCGTCTTTAATATTGGCTTTCTTCCTCCAGACCAGCCCTTCACATGTGAAAAAAGAGGGCCGTGAAATGGGCCCAGAGAGGCAGCCAAACAGGCCAAAAGGTTCTCCTCCTGCTACCAGACAGGCCCAGGTGCCAACACACAGGCCTGAGCTCACCCAGACGTACAGGCTTAAAGCCCACGTCCACCTGCCACTCAAGACAGCATCAGATGTTGACTTATTTTGCTGAATTACAAGGGACGGGACAAGGGAAAACTCCTCCCAGGCAGAAACTGCCCCCTCCTCCTCGAAAAACACCGTGGGACCCAGGAAGTAAACACGCCACATGTGCGGTTACGTTACTTTCGAGAAGTTTTCTTACACTTTCTCCCTTTAACAGGGAGGAGACCAGGCTGCATTTCTGGGAGGCTTCTGCTCAGTAAGCAGAGGGAGTCCCGCTGATCTGAATTCATTCCACCCAGATTTACAGCTCCTGATAGGTTTCCTGTTCCCAGCAGCAAGCAGCTTTGTGTCCGTCAACCCTTCAGCAGAAGAGGGAGGGGCCAGGCCGCCTCGGGAGACGCGGGCAGAGCGGGCGGAGCCGCACTCTCGGTTCCCCAGGGTGCATGACAGGGCCGCGGCACCCACATCAACAAGAGAGCTCCGGCCGGGACGTAGGTGCCTCCGTGGCCTCAGGGAGGGGTGGGGGCGAATTCCTAATCTGGGAAATTTCACCCAACCAGGATTCCTCTAGATCCTTGGAGCTTTTCTCACCGCATATAGTTTCAGTCTATAAAACTACCAGGGAACGAGGGCGACACAAACACCCCAAAGGCAGGCGAGAACAGACACAGACACGCAGTCGCACACACGACGTACACAACAACAAGGCCGCAGAGCCCGGGCCCCGGCTTCCTCTCCCGGCGGCTCCCACGTCCGCGACAGAGGAAAAGCACTGCTCTCCGCCGCTCCGGGAAGCCGGCCCGGGCTCTAAGCCCCGCATCGGGCCGTCGGAATGCGGGGCCTCCATTCTGCCGCAGGAATGCCCTCCAGCTCGGGGGCGCACGTCCCGCCGCGGCAAGGACTCGACCGGGAACCCTCCGCCGACACCCCGATCGCCTCCTCGCAGGAGCCCGGAGACGCCTCTCCATGCCGCCCACAGAGCCCTGCGAGGCCGCTGGCCGCGCGTCTGCAGCCTCCCCGGGCCCTCGCCCTTCCACAGCTCGCGGCCCTCCCGCGAGGGCGAGGCGCGCCGAAGCCGGCGTCCCGGCCCCCACAGCCTGCCTCCCTCCTGCCTCCGGCCAAGCCGGCCTCGCCCCGGGGCCCCGCGGAGCCGCCGCACCAACGCGCCGCGGCTCCCCTCACGCTCCCGGGCCCTGCCGCCCCCGCGTTGCCGGCCGCCCGGCCGCGCCGGCCCGTGGCCCGCTGGGCGGCCTGAGCCCGGGGACGCCGCCCGCGAGGTTCAGGGTCGGCCCGGGAAGGCCCCGCGACAAGGCCGGGGCTCACCTCTCCCCGGCGCGGCCCGTCTTAGCTCCGGTCTCCTCCGCGGCGTCTCCGGCTCCTCCTCATCCACCCCAGCAGGAAGTGACCTCCGCCGCCGCTGGCGTCACTTCCGCCCGTGACAGCGGGGCGGGGAACGGGGCGGATCCGGCCGGCCGGGCTCCCCTCCTGGACCGCGCCCCCGTCCTTCTCCTCCTCGCAGACGCCGACTTCCGCCGCCGCCCGCCCCGCCCCCGCGCGCTGCGTCACGCCGCGGGGGCACGTCACGCACGCTGGGGGGGGCGGTGTGGCGCCGGCGGGCGGGCTGGATGGGGGCGCCGCGCGCGTCGCGGGAGGGCGTCTGGCGGACTCCCGCGGGAGTCGCGGCGCCCTGCCCGCCGAGGGGACTGAGGTCCCCGCGGCGTCCCGCCCTGCCGTCCGGGGCCAGCCGCCGCCTCGCCTCCTCCTAGGTCGTTCTTGTCGGAGGTTCATTCGCAGTGCGGGACCTCGGGCAGGTGGACCCGCCTTCCCCGGCGGCGCGCGGCCGCGGGCGTGTGTCACCGGGCGGGGGCCGTGGGCGCCGGGAAGGGAGGAGGAAGGCAAGATAAGAGCGGCAGCCCGGGAGGAGGGAGCCGGGACTGAAGGGGGGTTGACAGGCGTGTGGAGCCAGGAGAGGGCACTTCGTGTTGTCCGGTTGTTCTCGTGGTGCGGTGACATCCCCAGCCCGCAAACACATGGGGACGTCACCATCCCGCGTTGGAAAAGGCGGCTTCCACTTTTGAATTTGCCACTAGCTCTTCTTTAGCTGTTGATAGATTCACGAGTTTGTTGGTTCCCTCTGGACCTCAAGTTGCCTTTTTTGTTTGAAAAAGAAAGGATGGGGCACCTGGGTGGTTCGGTACGTTGAGCTTCTGACACTGGGTTTCAGCTCAGGTCCGCCTGGAGTCCTGGTCCTTGCTCAGCGTGGGGTCTACTTAAGATTCTTTCTCTCTGCGCTGTCCCCCCACCCCTTTTCTCTCTCTGTCTCAAAAAAAAAAAAAAAAGGATGATAGCATTGAGGAAGTAACGTCTTTCAATTTAGAAAAGACTACAATGTAGGTAAATAAAATGAGCACAATGTTAGTGCCATAGAGACGTTTCCCAAGGTTAACCAGCATCTGCAGCTATACCCTGAGCTCTTTGTAAGGAACGATGTATCCTTCGTATCTTCTGCATAGTTCCTGGGACAAGGTCTTACATGTAAATATCGGATGTTTGGTTGAACATTCTTTTTTAAATCTTTTTAGCAGGATGAAGTAGACTGTAGTTGGATCCTAGTGCCTTGGTGTACTATCTGTGTGACCCTCCCCACCCATTAAATTATTTAACTTCTCTGCGTCAGTTCCTATAGTGTCTACTGGTGAGGTTGTATTAGATGCGTTAATACGTGTAGAGGGGTTAAAACAAGAGCACGTTGTAAATACGGCAGATGAACACATGGTGGCAAAAAATAATCATAAGCATCATTATTATAAAAGTTTGCAAATTCTCACACCACCCATGCAAATTTATTGGTTTTATCAACTCAGAAACCAGCATGATTAGGACTGAGCAGCTCCCTCAGAAAGTCTGACATTGTTGACTTTTGGCTCAGGTCTCAAATTGTCACTGTTTGAGCCGAGCACTTTACCTCCGAGGACCCTTTCTACAAAGGGCCAGCAATTAGGGATGACTTGAGTAAGTAAACACAGTTAACAGAGAAACTGGTCTCTCTACCTGGCTGAAGTTTGAACGGATACATTGTCTAAGGTTTATGTCCTAGCAGAACTCAACAGTCTTAAAGAATCTCATCACTGGCCTCGAACTCAAACGGGGGTTTGGGTTTGGTAAAACAAACTGGGATTTCCCTAACAGTGACTAGGTCCCGATAGAGAAGTTTTGCGTCGGGAACCTCCTTCGGTTGGTAGAAGCTGGGAAGCTGGGGATGGTCAGGGGCCCCTTGCCCCGCACACTCGAGGTCCCTGTCCTCTGCGCCTTCACCACGCCACCACCGCCGTCATCTGCTCCAGACAGGCCTCCACAAGGTGGAGGTTCTTGTTCCTGGAACAGAGAGCATGAGCTTTCTGGAAGCGTGGGGGTGGAAACACTCAGGCCTAGTCCAAGGAATGAGACGGGGATGATCTCTCTTGAATTTCCACTTGCTCAAGGCCCTCTTTGTCCACTGCCACTGCCCCCCTGCTGACGCATCTCTGTAATTGTTCCCCTAAATCCCACGTCTGCTCCTGCCACGACACTGCCACGCCGTTGCTTCTTCGCTTTCAAAAAAGAGAAAAAGAACTCGTTCTTCCTTTCCAAAAAAACCTTTCCTGGATTGGCGTGTGCGTTTGCTTGTGTGTGTGTGTTTCTTCTGGGCCCAGCTCGCTCTTCTTATGGTTTCCATTATCGTTTACGCACTTAAATTCTCTACATCCCAGACTGGGCTGGCCACGACGTATACGCTAGAAATGCTTTCCTCTCTGCCTTGTGATAGATGGACGCGGTGGATCGACTACTGCAGTAGACACCATCGGTATGTCACGGGCATATTTGTTCTTGGTGTGTTTGTCTTAGATGCCGGCCTTCAGAGGCTAGGGCTGCAGGAGACCTCACCCGCCCAGAGCGGTTCCGGGTCCTCGCGTGAAGTCCCGATGACGGTCATCTTCTCTGCCGGCACAAAGCTGGTGCGCTGCCGGGACTAGCTTCTCCCACCTTCCCTTCATCTCTTGGTGTCCCAGTAAAAATCGGCAGCCTCTCTCCCCCCAAGGGCGTTCTCACTGAACTTGGATTTGGAAGACCCAAGTTTCAGTCCCAGTTCTGCCCTCTGCTGACGGTGTCCTCTGACAGGCGGCTGAACGAGCCCTGGCCTCCTCGTCTGTGAGAGGGGGACGCCGCTGATGTGCGTGTGGAGGACAGAGTGCGACGGCAGCCGTGGGGGCATTTGTACACTGCAAACTCTGCGAAGGTCACGGACTGAAGTCACTCTTGCGCCCATCCCCGACTCCACGGTTCTTGGTATCAAGAACTTGAGCTACACACCCGTAATCACCTCGTTTCACAAACCCTGAGTGAATTTAATGTTTCAGACTTGGGTGGGAATCTAATGGAAAAGAATTTTGCTTTGAGAATTCGGCTTCTTAAAGAAATGTCAGGGCGCCCGGGTGGCTCAGCGGGTTAAGTGGAGGGCTTTTGATCTGGGCTCAGGGCAGGATCTCACAGTTCATGAGTTCAAGCCCCCAGTTGGGCTCTGCCCTGACAGAACGTAGTCTGCTTGGGATTCTCTCTCTCCCTCTCTCTCTGCCCCTCCTGTGTGTGTCCTCTCTCTCTCTCTCTCTCTCTCTCTCTCTCTCTCTCAAAATAAATAAACTTAAAAAAAGAAAGTAAAGAGAATCTGGGTTCTTGAGTTTCTCATCCAGACACTATTTTTTTATGAGGCTTGCCTTGAGACAGTCCATTTCAATCCCTCTGAGCCTCAGCATCTGTATCCCCGTCCATAAATGACCATGCCAAGACGTCGCAGAAAGAAAAACACTGTGCCATTAGAACATTATTTATATCAGTAAAGTCAAAGGCTGAAGGTGCACATGAAATGAACTTGCTCCCTCCCCTTGTGACCCAGGTTCTCTTTCAGTAACGTGAAGATAAGTTACTATGAAAGAATAAATTTCGGCTATCGATTATTTGTATTTTACCACACTGGACTCAAGTAGATCATAAGATTTTTGTGTTTTGGTTTATTTTTCCCATCAACCCAGGGTGGCTGTAAAGATCGAGGAGTTAATGTCAGTAACATGAGTGGGGATCCCCAGATTAAAGGTTAAGTGAGTCCAAAGGAGAAGTAACTTAGCCCCGAGTGACAGCTCAGCCAGGAGGGGCAGAGCCTGTGTGTTTGTTTAGCAGGGACTCGGGGACTCGAGGACTCTCCCCGACTTCACATCTATCACACTCCACAAATGCCCCTTCCTCTCATTTCCCCTTTTCAGGTCTTGGTTCCCCCAGCTCAGATCAGCACAGGGGAGACGCAGTCAGAGGCCACGAACCAACAGAACAGGAGAACAGGATTCACATGAGGAAATGGCCATGCAGGCTATTTTGACATTTTTCTTTTTCTTTTTCCTGGCAGCCCAGGAGAAAGGTTCCTCTTCCCAAATGTATGACGGCTAGTGTCGGTACAGTTCTGAAAACTCGCCTCGCCCAGGAAGCCGGCTGAAGGTGACTGGAGCAGAGGGCTGGCTCCCCCCGATCCTGACCCCTCCGGGACACGTTTCCCAAGGCCCTTGCACACCCATCCCCACTCTTAGAAGCCCGAAGCCTTGACCTGTTTGCTGCGTGAGCCTTTTTGCTTTCGTGTTTGTTCACGGTTCGTGTCCGGCTCTTACTGTCTACTCGTTACATCATCTGTTGTCCTAAGACGGCAGACAGTGTGTCTATCTAGTTCTCATTATACAAGGGCAATAAACACGATAATCCTTGTAATAGAGACTTGGGACCGTAGTCTAACAAACGCCCATACTAATTGCAGCAAACAATGGAACGAGGCCTCGACTCGTGTGCATTGAAAGGCAATCACCTTACACATATTTTAGGAAAGCTTCGCTTTACCCATTGCCATGACTTCTGGATGTGTGGAATCTTCGAGATGGACTGAAGGTCAGAGAGGTCATTCCCCCAGCCCCTCGCTACGCAGCACCAGCCTCCCTTGGACCCTCACTACTTTGTAGCCCTCAACTTTGCCTGACACCTCGTCAACCTAGTTTTCTTATCGTAAAACACATCGGACCTACGGAAGGGTGTATGGAAATCTATCTGTCCGTTGAAAGACAATAATACAACGAAGGTGCGCAAGTGCCTACCACTCAGGTAGAGAAGTTACCACACCCGAGGATTTTCTTTGCTTTTCCCATTTTCATCCAAGTTCAGGGTGTAGATCACCCTAACTGTGGAAGGCTCTTCCTCATATGGGGCTGAAATGTGTCCACCTGACTTGACCACCCACGCCTCCTCGCTCTGGGCACTGCGGCTGCGCAGATTAAGCGAGTGTTTCTTCCATGTGACAACCCATCAGCCCTTTGAGGGCAAGTATTACGCCTTTTGTAAGGAATTACTGGAAGAAACATCCTGATTTCCTTTCCTCTTCAAATGTGGCTTCAGTAACTAAGCACAGTCCTCCATGGAGCCAGCCTGATCAGCAGAGCATAGAGTGGAACGGCCCCCCCGGGTTTGGACACGCGTTCCCCCTCTCTCTCCCTATCTCCCACCCTCTTCCTCTCTTCCTCTCTCTCTCTGCCTCTTTCCCTCTCTATCCCTCCCTCTCTCATCTCCCCCCGCCCCTTTTAATGTGGCCTCGGATAAGATCGACTGTTTCAGAGGCCACAGTGTACTACTGAGTAGGTCACCGAAATCCCTGTGGTTTTCTTACAAGACCTGTCTTGGTCTTCTGTTAAGTCATTTCGAAGTCTAAATGCCAGAGTTTATACCAATTATATTAATTCTTGTCAACTTTATTTGGTTGGTTTTGATCTGTTATTCATTCCAGCCCGTCGATATCGGCTTGATTTATTGGGATGTATTATGTATGATGTCCTGGCAGAGAGACTCTACCTCGAGCAAGCACGAAGCAGACTTCTGCAGAGTACATTAACGCATCGTCGTGACGCCACCCCAGACACAATCAGATGTTTTCTGACTGGCTCAGAAGTCACCCCGGATCCTGCAGTGCGGCCTCAGTGACTGTACCTTTGACCTGAAGCATGCCGGTTAGGAGAGCTGTAGGTAATGGGATCCCAGAGGGCAGAGCGCTTCATGCGGGAGCCCCTGCCCGGGAGTTCAAGCCGCCGCGGAAAGGAAGAACATCAGAGGAAAACCGCTCCTTACGCTGGCCGCAGGGAGAGGGCAGTGGGGGGTTCACGGCAAGTAGTTGGACGTCGTAAGGACCTGGAAACCTATCATATTTTGGCATCAATTCAGAAGGCGGAACTTCTAGATACCTGTGCTGCCAGGACGTTTTTGTCTGAACAATAGATTCTTGTCATGGGCGAGGCTAATGGGCTTGCAAGAATGCCTCAAGACCAGGTTCCTTGGCACAATTAACAAAACAAAACAAAACAGAACACCATCACTGTAATAATAAGGCCTGATTTTGCAGCAGAAATCTGGACTGCTGATATCTCACGGAAAGAAGAAAAACTCGAAACTCGGAAGGAAAACACCCTGGCGCACGTTCCTCCTGCTGGCTGTTGGGAGAACACCCTGGGCGCAGAGAAAGGCACTGGAGACGCACAAACACACACGCACAAGTGCGGTCTTGTCCGGCTTTGACGCTGTGCAGACCAATCCGTCTCCTGCCCCTACATGCCAAGCTGGTCCCGAACAGGGTTACTTTCTCCCAAGGTCCTCGTGGAAAATATTTTGCCCCGAGACTGCCCCGGGAGCTCTGAGACACTAATTGAGCCCGAACGCTTTAATTGAGCCTCATTACTTGAGGCTTGTGAAGGAGGCGTGGGTCCCCTGGGTCCCTAGCGGTGGGAGGCGACAGCTCCTCGAGACTCGGTGGCCTCAGGGTGCGAAACGCACCGCCTCTGGGAGCCGGTTACTTGTGGCAACTTTTTGCGTCCCGGGTCCTCATTTATTTCACATACCGCACGCCTTTGCCTCCGGAGTCCTTCACCTTGAGGCAGAGAAGGAAGTAGCGATTACACACGAGTCACGAGAGGCTCTCGCTAACGTCGGGGAGGCCAGGATTTGGGGAACCTCCACCAGGTCAGCCCCTCACCCCCACGGCTAAGGCCATTCATTCGTTAGGCGTGCTTCTTCCCTATTCTGCAGAAGACGAAAGGTCAGGCACGTGGGGCTCTGTGGACAGAAGTGACGTTCCAGCCTCGCATGCTGTGTGTGGCTCTGCGGTCTGCCTCCCGCGACTGCGCGGAGCCGGGTCAGACCCACTCACGACAGCTCCGCTCAGCGTGACGCGCGTCGCCTCACCTCTCAGAGGAGATAGCTCTGACTTCGTGGGCCTATTGGCCGAGATCGTAGGGACCGTTCTTTATTAGTAGAATAGAGTAAAAACAGGTGATATAAATGCCTAGAGCCATAGAACCTTCACAAGTACTGACAGAGCAGAACGCACGCCTGGTCTGGAAGACAGCTTTCCAGATGACATGATAACTCTCTAAATTTGTAACACTGTTTTTTCAAAGCATTTAGAAAATCTTATTTACTTTAAGAGAGACAGAGCATGAGCAGGGGAGGGGAAGAGAGAGAGGGAGAGAGAGAGAATCCCAAGCAGGCTCTGTGTCATCAGCACAGAGCCCGACACAGGGCTTGAACCCGCAAACCTTGAGATCATGACCTGAGCCGAAATCAAGAGTTGGTTGCTTAACTGCCCGAGCCACCCGGGTGCCCCTTTTTCAAAGCATTTTTTTTTAGTAATCTCTGTGCGCAACGTGGGTCTCGAACTCACGACCCCGAGATTGAGTGTTGCACGCTCTGCCAGTTGAGCCAGCCAGGCGCCCCGGTTTTTGTGCTTTAATTATTCACGTATCCATTACTCGATCTACCACAACTCATGCAGCAGGTGCTATGTGCCGTGCACTGTACCGGACTTGGGAGAGACACAGCTCGCCAGACTTGGCTTCCTCTGACTGTAGAAACAGTTCCGTTAACAATAGTCTCTACAGTTCTTCAAAGGTGTGAACCACAGACCATGTAAGGCAAGTGTATGGACAGAGTTTAATATCCTAATCAAGTGGCACATAAACAGGTTCATCTGGTTCATTAAATTCTACGAGTTCGTTCCTTCAATAGATATTGGCTGAGCACCTGTTATGCACCAGGCACCGCGCTAGGCGTTACAAGCATGCAGATGATTGTAACACCGGTCGGTTTCCAAGAGCTGAGAACCCAGTGGCAGAGGTGGACGCGTAAGCAGGCAGCTCGGTGCCGCGACCGGCACGGGGCTCGAGCCCGGCAGCCTGCCCAGCGCTGCTGCCGACACTTCCCTTCTGGCTGGCAGAGCTCTCTTCCCGTTACAAGAGTGAAAACGCTTTCCCAACTTCCCTTGTAACGAGGAAAAGGGCATGCTACCAAATCCTGCTCTGTACATTTGCTGGAAGGATTCTGACAAAGATTTTCACTTGAAAAGGCAGATTCCCAGAGAGGGATTCCCGACCCTGCGTCTCCCACGGTTACGACTGAATTGCTACCCCCGGCCCCCCCCCCCCCCCGGTGTGGAAGTCCTAACTCCCAGAACCTCAGAACCTGACTGTGACTGTAGTTGGGGATAGGGTCTTTACAGAGGGAATTAAATCACAATGAGGCCATTGGGGCCAAGAGACTTGCAGACACGCTAACATGGACCCTGGCATCACTGGACCGACTCTGGGACCATCCACTGTCAGACTCGTGGTGAAGAGGCAGTAAAACCCCTAGTGTCTAAGGTGCTTTAGATGTGGGAGTCCTGAACCACAGCATCCTGGCTGATTGGTGCAAGAATGGAGGCCCACGGAGGTGGGCATGTTGGGGACACCGAGAAGTGTCTAGTGGCAACTCAGCCTGGGTCTTTAAAGATACGCAGAGGCGCCTGGGTGACGCAGAGTCAGCTAAGCATCTGACTCTTGGTTTCGGCTCCCGTCATGATCTCACAGTTCGGTGGGTTGGAGGCTCAAAGTTGGGCTCTGCACTGACAGCGGGGACAGAGCCTGCTTGGGATTCTCTCCCTCCTTCCCTCTGCCCCTCCCCCACTCATGCTGTCTCCATCTCCCTCAAAATAAATAAACTTAATTTAAAAAATTAAAACAAAATGAAGATACGCAGAAAGTAATCAAGTGAGGGCTGGACAAAGGGCATTTCAGAAAGGCCCGGTCACACCAAGAGGGGAAGCTGCCAGCACTGGGGAGAAACAAAGTAGTTACAAGTCTTTGGTGTCATCGGAGGGGGTGGGCGGGGCTTGGGTTGAGGAGGGAGGCCCTGAGCCCGTGGGGGGCGCGCTGTCCCTCTGGGAGAGCCTGAGGTTCCCTCCGGGAGGGTTTGCTCTTCCCTCTGTGGGTAGGGCCAGAAGGCCATTGGCCAGAAGTAGGGATCTCCGTCAGGACTCTCAGGAGAGAGAGGAGGGAGCCCGATTTAGGTGGGATAGAGATGGGGAGGAAGGACGGACGCAGAAAGTTCTGGAGACACGCTTGGACGACGTCTTACCCAACGTTTTTGTGCGGTTCGGCACCCAGGGGAAACGGCCACTGACGCGGCGCACAGCGCGGCTGAGAGCAGGAAGTCGAACCGTATCCCGAGTGCCATACGTCGTCCGTTTGCACCCCTTTGTATGAAAACTCCAAAAGCGGACTACATACTTCCCTGTCTTCTCCAACAGAGTTGACGAGATGTCAACTGGCCTTTTCTCGATGACTCACGGTCACCACTCGGGAGGGCGCGCCGCACATCGTAAGCTCTGCCTGTGTTCCCAGCCCCCGCTCGCTGACCCGTGTGGTCGGGACCAGGCCGCTCCGCCTGGATGCTTCTCTCCTGGGCCACCTAGTCGTGGGCATGGACTCGGTGGGCGGGACTCGGTGGGCGGGACTCGGTGGGCGTGGAAGGGTTGGGGGCCGCCAGGCACTGTCTGGGGAGGCTAACCTGGGGTTCTAACCGTTTCTCTGGGGGGGGAGGGGAGTGGCCTAGGGCAGGATGCTGGGTCCACCCTTGACTCCTACTGTCTTTTGCTGTTGGGTCAATGGCTTTCCAGATGCTTCCCTCGCTAGAAGGCCTTTTACCCACGCCCCACCTTGACCTCCCAGGACCGCAGGCTGGGAAATCAGGTCAGTCTCTGAACAGTTTGTCTGGCATAGAGTAAGGCTCTGTGCGGAGGCCAGAGGACCTGGCTTGGGTTCAAGAGCTCCGTGTCAGCTATTTTGGGCGCTGAAAGGCCTTTTCCATGCCTGGGTTTGCTGCTACGTGCTGCAGAGCTGATCTTGCCGGGGCTGGGCCTCCAGGATGCTCGGACCCCGGCACGGGGTGTCTGGGGCCCACCCTTCCTGCTCACTCGGGTCCCTTTGTCTGTCGCGAGGCCGGGTTTGGATTTGTCCTCACCACGGGTGCGCCATGACGCAGAATCGGTCCCGAACCGTGCTGGCAGCTTCTCCTTGGGTTCTCTCCTTGAAGGATTTAGGGTCCCTGAGTTCCCTCCTTACCGCCTTTGCCATCTGAGGGCCCTTGATCAGCACAGCCTCTCCCACCAACTGTGGGAACGTGGGATGTAAGGCCGAAGCATGGGATGCGGGCGGTTTGCGGAATCAGAGTGCCATGAGTCGGTGTGTGCAGGTGCTCAGAGTGCAGTGTAGGCTGGGCCTCCGTTTCCTTACCTGGAGCGCGGCCAGCCCAAGGAGCCGCGTCCGAAAGCCTCTCGGTCATTCAGTGCAGACCCTGGGGCGATGTCAGTGCCCACGAAACGGAAGGGGGTGGTGCTGGTCCGAGAAACCAGTTCCGGGGGACGGCGAGGCCGAGGGGCGCAGAGTCTGAGCTCCTCAGGACGGAAGGGGAGCTGTTGGGACACGGGGAGGCGTGTTCCGAGAAGAGGGCTCTGTGTCTCCGTCGGCCGGGGTCGAGACCACAGGCTGGATTTTGAATTATCCGTTGAGGTAACTCCTGCGATCTGGGCCGGCTGGGTTCAGGGTAGAGAAACACCCGGGAGGCTGAGGTGTTTGGGGACCGCGGCCAGGTCTGAAGCTTTAACTTTTGGACCGAGGAGCTCTCTGTGGCCTTTCGTCTCCCAGGTGTCCTCCCCCACTCCTGGTCCCCAGCAGGTCACCCTGCATGCCCAATTACAGACGGCCCAAGGTTCTCCACGTTCCTCTCTCCAGCAGGGGAGTCTGTTTCCGCTGCTCCTGAATCTCGGCTGGCCTTTGACTGCTTTGACAAGAGCCTCGGGGTGAGTCGTGGCTGAGCCTTTGAGAGGACCGTTTCTCCTGTAGCCCAGAGGCACCGCCCACCAGAGAAAGCACCTACAAGGACCCCAGACCGCAGGGACAGGGACAGACCCCAACCTTTCCCCTACCTCAGGCAAGACACCACACGTGAGAGGAACGTCGCCTTGGACCACCTGGCATGGCCGAGCCGCCAGCTGAGACCCTGGGTGACGCCAGTCTGAGCAACAGGAAGCAAAAGAACTGCCCCGCTGAGTCCTGTGCAAACTCCCGACCCACAGAATCATCAGCTAGAGTAGAAGAGCGCTTGTCTTGGGCAGCTCATGGTGGGGTGGTTTCCTGCACAGCGATAGAAAACAGAACCAAAGAAAATACGGTTTATTTGCAGTATTTGGAACGGGAACAAGGCATTTCTGGGATCAGAAGGGCTCCTCGTGGTGACTCCATCAAAACGTTCCTGGAGAGAGTGGTGCGCGTCCGGCACACCTGCTGCTGATTGGGGACCTGAGGCTCACAGCCTGAGAAAGCCGATGGACCGACTGGTCTCACGCCTGCTGCTCTCGCGTGTAGATGGCAGAATTCAGGACACATTTGGGAGAGGAGGCCCTCCCCCCTCCTCCCACTGACTGTGGAGGAGGCTGGAAGGCGTCTGGGCAGAAAGAACTGGAAGTGGGACCGTCAGACGGTTTCCAGAACTCTCCAGCTCTGTTTTCCCTAAGTGACAAATACGGGCTCCGCCCTCGGAGGGCCAGCCATACGCCCAGCCTGGGACCGGCCGGTGTCGCCCTCTCCCGCACTCAGAACCCCACATCACGGAGGGCTGAGTCTGGACAAGGTCGGGGCTCAGGTCACCCAGCACGTGGGTGGGAGAGCTGGCCGCGGGGTCCTGGGCTTTCTCCCCGGGGGTATTTTCTAGCACAGGGGCACACTTAAGTAATTATCCCGTAATTCTCTGGAACCCCGATCCCCAGAGGGTCAGCCCTCTTTTCTGAGCAGTTCCCTCCCATTGCTCTGAGGAGGTAAGTGGGGTGGCCTTGGTCCTTGGCTGTCTGTCTTTGGCAGGTGAGAAGGGCCCAGAGCAGTGGGCTGGCCGGAGCTCAGAGCTCAGCAACAGGCAGTGGGTTGCACTGGGGGGAATCTCAAAGGGGTCAGGTTCAGTCCTCAGGCATTCACCGAGGGGGTGTGGCATCTGCTTCCTCCCAGTGGGTGGGGGAAGGCAGGTGAGGAAGCAGGTCTGAGCAATTACAGCCGGTGTTGCTCCTGGAACTGAGGAAGGAAGGGGAGCGGAGTGCTGGTCACAGGAGGCTTCTCGCAGGAGGCGATAGGCAGGGATTAGGAAGGAGGAGTGACAGAGTATCTAGGAGCAAATGTTTAAGTGCAAAGTTTCAGAAGCAGAGACAAGCACGCTCGTGTTTGAGGCCTGATAAGAAAATTGCTGGAGGTGCAGCCCAGACCCCGGCTGAGGGAGCAGAGAAATGGGGAGAGGCCCCGACCCTGAGGACCCCTTTCTCTGATCTGGGGGCCCTGCTATGAGGCCTCTGGTCCCAAGGCCAAACCTCCGGCTCTGTCCTGTCCATCCACATCCCCAACTTCCCTCTTCGACCTCAGGCCTCCCCCTAATGCTAATCACGCAGCCCTTGCTGTGAGCCAGGCCCGCCCTGAGCCCTGTGCTCACCCCCAGGGCCGAGGGGAGTCTGCACTTGGTCGACAGAAGGCTGGGAGGGCGATGGCACTGGGAGATAGGGCGACACAGGCCTGGCACCCTGCCCCGAGGAGCCCTCCTTGTTTACGGCGGTGGTGGCGGGGCCGGGAAGGAGCCTGGCTGGGGTGGCCCCCGGCTGCGTCTGCTTTCATCTGCGAGGCTCCGGCCCCAGCAGGGAAGGGATTGCGTGCAGAGGGCCCACGGCTCCATTTGTGGGGCCCGCTGTTCAAACGTCATTGAGAATTCAGGATGGAGATGGCGGGTCCGGGTCCTCTGAGCGTGGGGCCCAGAGCCTCGGTCTGGATCACTGCCCCGGAAACCAGCAGAGGGTCACTGTGGAGACAAAGGACCTGCGGTTAGCAGTTCCCCTCCCCTCGCCCAGGAGAGCACTCAGCACCCTCCTTCAGGGACGGGAGGTGGGCAGGGAGTTGGCGCTGCCAGGAGGGAGCCCAGGGCAAAGCTGTCCTCTGGGTGATCTGTCCTCAAAGGACGCGTAGCTCCTGGAAACCCTCGGGGCGGTGCGGGAGGGGCGCTGCCTCCAGGGGAGGCTGACGCTGCATCTCCCCCGAGTCACACGTAGTGAACTGGCGCAGCATGCGTGCGGCACCACAGTGGTGAATGATGTGGGCACGTCTGTAAGTCTCTCTTTATTCAAGGAGCCCTTGCGGTGCGTCTAGCGCTGCGCCCGGTAACGAACGGGCGGCAGAGGGAATGGAAAGTTGGTGTTCCGGCCTCTAGGAATTCTTGCGCTCTGATGGAGGATGTAAGGTTTCTCAGCATTAAATAATTAGAAGACAGGGCCAAATAACCTATAATGACGCTGTCAGTGAAATACAACGCAGGGGGTGCATGCCGCAAGGGTTACAGGCCGAGCGCGCCCGTGAAGAGCGAGCCAGGGTGGCCCTGATGAATCAGCCAGGGACTTCCTGCGGCCGTGGAGGCTCCGGGAAGCGGACAGGGCCGCTCAGAGCTGGTGCGGGAAGCAGGTGGGAGCGTTCCCAGCACGGGAAGGGGGAGTCGCGTGAGCCCCCCAGGCGGCAAGGCAGGCGGGACGGCACCGGGCGGAAGAGAAAGCTCCTGCGACACACAGACTTCTGGGAACTGGTGAGTGGCCCTCGACTTATGTCACCTTTGTGCGCCTTGACCTTCTCCTAAGACGGAGATGTCTGCTCCAGGGTGTTCTAAGGATTGAACAATCAACACAGAACCTGGCAGAGAGTAGAGCCAGGGGAGAAACCCAGCCGGTTGACTGATGTGACAATTAGTTTTTTAATTTTGCTTTTTGTGTTTTTATTTTATTTTTGAGAGAGACAGAGACAGAGTGCGAGCAGGGGAGGGGGAGAGAGAGAGGGAGATAGGATCTCAAGCAGGATCCAGGCTCTGAGCTGTCAGCACAGAGCCTGACGCGGGGCTCGAACTCACAGACCACGAGATTGTGACCTGATCCCAAGTCGGACACACATCCGACTGAGCCCCCCAGGCACCCCCGTTATGACAATTATTTTGAAGGCACGGTTTGCGCGGGTGAGTAGGGCCAGGTGACGGAACGCCGCCCTGCATCAAATTCTGGCTCCGGTCCTCGTCAGCTGGGCTCACCTGGACAATCTACCTCTGAGCCTCAGTTTCTTCATCTGACTGCGGAGACGGCAGTGTGCCCATCTTGCAGGGGAAGTCAGCGTGGACCCCACGTCATGCAGGAACACAGGGGAGGGGGCCTGGTTCCTGGTGACCAAGAAACATTAGGTCTTGTGATGGGTCATCGCAGACACCTCGAGGCTCTGGTTGTTGGACGAAGCAAAGGCTCGGAGGGTAAGTGACTTGTCCAAGGCGACCCAGACCATCCCCGGTGACCCAGAGGTTCATCCCTTCCAGGACGAGAGAACCGAAATGGTCCGCGTGCCCTCCTCACGCCACAGGTGGACACGGTGCTCTGCGCTGCCCAGATGATACTCAGCGCAGTCTGACCCCCAAGGCGGCGACCCCTCCAGGGAGACCGCCTGCGTCTTACTCCTTCATGAACCTGCGCCTGACCTGACGTCAGCCGGGCCCCTGGAAGGTGCTGTTGACTTGAAATGAAAGGAGGTGCCTGGGGTGGAGCCCCGGAGCGAGCAAGGCTTCTTGTGAGTCCATAGCTCGGCTCAGAGGAAAGAGTCGGAGACGACTCCCAGGGGCCGAGTCTAGGTCAGGACAAGGGCAGAGCTGTTGGCACCAAACCGGAAGTTGGGAGAAGCTGATGGCTTGGGTCAGAGAGGAAAGTGGGGGAAAGGGAGCCGCAAAGGTCAGGTTGAGACAGGCGGTGATGGAGAGACAAAGGCCGTTTCCTTAGGACTCTGGGCTGTGAACGTCCTCCGGCAGCTCCCTGCCCCTCCCGAGGACCGGCTGGTGCTCTGGCCGCCGGTCCCTGCCCTGCACTTGTTCCTACAGGAGACCCGAGACAGACCCAGGAAACCACGGTGTTTAGAACACCTGCAGAGGGGGCGCCTGGGGGGCTCAGTCGGTTGGGCATCCGACTTCGACTGAGGTCACGATTTCACCGCACATGGGTTCAAGTCCCAAGTCGGGCTCTGTGCTGACAGCGCAGAGCCTGGAGCCTGCCTTGGACTCTGTGTCTCCCTGTCTCCGCCCCTCCCCTGTGCACACTCTATCTCCCTTTCAAAAATGAATAAATGTTAAAAAAAAAAAAAAAAGAACACTTGCAGAGCCAGCTGTCGGTGCCCAGAAAAGGAAAGGGAGTCGGTCACTCTGAGGAGCCCTGGATGGGGTGGGGAGGGTTGGTCTAGGAGAGCTTCCCGGAGGAGGGCCTGGAGGGGGAGGGAAGGCGGGGCAGAGAGCTGCAGAGGCGCAGAGAATCAGGGTGAGATGCTTTGTGAAGGAGGATGAGGCTTCCTGCCCTGCCTGGGACTCTGGGCACGGTCCCCGGGCGTCCATCCTGCGCACTGGAGGAGGAGCCCAGCACAGCTGTCGCGAGGGGCCCCCAAGGGATCTCTAGGGAAACAGGGACAAGAATAACCATCATAACGCACGTTCCAGCTCAGCCTGGCCGCCTTCTCACCCAGTGGGGGCTTTGCATGCAGACTGGAGGACCCACGCACTCCCACTGCCCCCGCCTCCTCTCCTCAGCCCTCCACCAGCTCCCGGTGTGCGAGAATGCCAGCCTTCCCAGCTCTCCACACCATCACCTCAGCCCGCCCATCTCCTCCACCGGGGCTCCATGCACCCACTCTGGTCCTGACTGCCAAGGCTAGCATCCCTGCCTGCCTCCCCACCCCCGTCCTCTCCCCCTCCCCAGCTCTGAGGCTCTCCCCTGGGCTGGCACAGAGTGATATCACCCGCATGTCCATGGAGTGAGACCTGGAAAAGGCCACCTCTCTGTCCCCCTTGGGCTACTGACCCTGGGTTTCTCCCAGCCCCTCTCCCTCCTGCCACCTCCCCTCCCTGCTTGGCCTGGGCACCACCCTCTGCCGCACCCCTTCCAGCATGCTGTCAGGGACACACTGCAGCTCCTGCTGCTGGCCGGGCCGGGGGTGAGCCACTGGGGGACAGGCCAGCTCAGCTGCTGGGATTTCCCCAGCCTGTGCCAGCAGGAAGTCTGCATGGAAAGGGAAACCTTATTCTTGGCCTCAGGCCAATGACTAAGCCAGACCAAAGTTCAGGCCAGGAGTCTGATTTCCTGGTCAGCCGGGGACTCCCACTGACCTCTGCTCTTCAGGGTTGGGGGGGGGGGTGAGTCCAGAGCCCAGAGAGCCAGGCAGGGTGGGAGCAGGAGAGAGATGGAGGCCCTGAGGGTCATGGGTGGGAGCGAGCCCAGGCTGAGCCCGCCTGCATCACCCTGTCCTGACTGTCCCTGTCGTCAGCTGTCCAGTAGTAGGTGGAGGTTGTCTGGGCCGCCTCTGCCCTCCCAGCAGGGATGCGTGTCCGGCGGGTGCGGCCTGGACCTCCAGTGTAGATAAGGGGTGTGCGGCACCAACTCCCTCCCCCTCCCTCCTGGAAACCCAGTGTGTCCACAGAGCAGGCGGGAGGGGGCAGCTCCAAGCAGGGCTCGTCCTGAGGCCCCCAGGGATTGGGGGCAGGAGAGGAGGGTATCTGGCACCTGGCCCATTCCTCTGGGTGCCTCAGTTTCCCCTTCCTGGGGCTGTTGCAGTTGGGGAGGGACAAACCCTGTGAGTGGGGGGTCTATGACACCTTTCCATGTGGCTCTTGGGGGTGAGGGGGCACCTGTCACCCCACTCTTCTGTGCTCTGCCCTCACCCCTACCCTCTGCCCAATTCCCTGTCTCCCAATGAGGAGACCCACAGAAGCAAACACACGAGAGACAGACAAGGGTCCTCCAGGGACCATGGCAGACAAGCTGACTGTGCCCTCTACACCTGTCCAGGCAGCCCGAGGACCGCCCTTCCTCATCACTCTTTCCGCACCTTGCCGCCCCTGCAAACCGGGCTGGCTGCCCTCAGAGCTCTTCCCGGGGCGATCCAGAGACAGACCCGGAGACCCCGGTGCGAGGCTGGAAGCGCCCTGCGCACGAGGTGGGCGGCGGTCAGGGCGCTGGGACTGGGGTCCTAAGCCTCAGCCTCAGCAGGTGCAGGGCCTGTGGGCGAAGCTGTGCCGGCAGCGCCCCCTGGTGGAAGGCGCTGCAGCGGCGGCCATGAGCAGCCTGGTCTCCCAGCCCCGCCCTCAAGGCCCCAGGGAGCAGGTCCTTCCTGGACACTGCAGGGCGGACAGCACAGCCTCCCTGCGGCCCAGGCCGGGTCAGCTCCGGGCAGAGTCAGGTCTGAGAAAAGAGTTCAGGAGCCATGTTCTATCCCGGAGTCTGGGGCTGCCCCCCACCTCGTCCCTCCTGTCTCACCTGTCCAGGAGGAGGTGGGGTCAGGGGCCGCTCTGAGGTCCTTCTGGCCCTGGGGTCCCGGGTATCTGGGTCAGGATGGAGCTGATGTGGCTACAGATGCCTCTCTGATCTCAGTCTCCCAGCTGTCTGGGCTCACGTGTGCTCTGGGCACCTGACCTCTCCCTCCTGGACCATGACAGGCCAGGTCCTGCCTGAGGCCATGACACAGGCCATCTCCTCCCCCAGGTTGGCACTGCCCCCAGATGTCCTCGGTCACTCCTGCCCTCCTGCTGGTCTGTTCTCGCAGGTGTCCTTGGTGACGCCTGCTCTGCCCTCCTGGTGTGACCCTGAAGCCACACTCCCAGGTCCTGAGCCTCCCACCTGCTCTTTTCTCCAGAGCCATGCTCCCCTTCTGTATTGTGGGCACCGCAGATGGGCTGTCTCCTCCCTGCACAATGAGGGGGGCGGAGACTGTGCCAGGAGCCTCCGGACATGTCTGTGCACCTGGCCCGGGGGTGGCCCACAGCAGGCGCTCACAGGCAGGTCCTGGAAGGAAGGAGTCTCCCGTCCAGGAGGGTCTGGCCTGGGGGCAGACAGTCCACCCTCAACAGCTCACAGCAGTGCGTCCTTGGGGTCCCGCTGCTGTGACCAGATAGGGCACCACAGACAGGAGCAGGGTGTCCATGAGCTGCCCTGTGGGGAGAGGGAAGGGGCTGCTGGGGACAGCACGGCCCCGCCAGGCCGCCGTCACTCACCGTGTCCACAAACGGGCACCCGATTTACCTGTGTCAGGGCTTCTCAGTGCGACCCAGGGGGCTGGGGTCTGAGAGAGGCTCCTCCACATCGGGGGTGGGGCACGAAGGTCAGATGACTGTGGGGGATGCCACAGACAGACCCTCCTGAGATGCTCACACTCCCTACTCCAGCAGAACATCAGTTTATTTATTTATTTACTTTTTTCTAGATGGGTGATTTTTGAAAGGTGACCCATTATTTTAATATCCTAGACGTTATTTATTAAAGAGAGAGAGCATGAGCAGAGGAGAGACACGGAGGGAGAGAGAGAGAGAATCCCGAGCAGGCTCCGTTCCTCCAAGGCAGAGCCCAACAGGGGGCTTGAACCCACCAAGCTGTGAGATCATGATCTGAGCCAAAACCAAGAGGCGGACGTTTAACCCGCTGACCCTCCCAGGCACCCAGGACACAGTTTAGACGCTGTAATTGGATTTCACATCACGTATGATCCCGCGATCCACGTTCCTTCTTTCTCTTTGGAGCAAAGTCCCTACGGAGCTCCTGCAATTAGCATCTGATTCTTGGCTCTGGGACATGCCCATGTACAGGTGGGTCCTTTCTGTCCCTGTGTGGGGTCCTGGGCCTGGGCCATCTGAGGCAGGGGTGAGGCAGATGCTCACTGGGGCAGGTCGGGGTGGTAGGAGCAGGCAGACCTCTCTAGACGGAGCTGTTGGGAACAGGGTGGCCCGAAGCCTGAGGAGCAGAGTCAAGCAGGCAGGGCCTGAGCTCCGACCTGAGCCTGGAAACCCCTCTGGGGAAGGCAGCTCAGAGCCCAGGGCCTTGTCTGTGGGGACGCCTGTGGGAGGAGTCATCGGCTTGATTCAGGTTCAGTGTGTGACTCACATGGAAGCCTGGTGTCCCGAGAATTGTCCCAAGTCCTCCGTGAGGCCTGTGGGAGTAGACCCTTCCCCACATCCAGGAAACATGCATTGTGCGCCCACTGCCCACAGGACCCTTGTGACACCTGAGGACACAAGATGGACCTCAGGGGCCGTGATCTCCTATGGAAGCTCCGGACCGAACCCCCAGCCGGATGGGGACCCCAGCCAGGGCGGAGGGGGCCGTGGTCCTGCTGCTGTGCCTGCCCTTCATGCTCAGGTGGCCCGGGACACCGATCTGCCCGCAGTCCCCGCCTGCCGTGTGGCCGTGCTGTCCTGTCCTTGACCCCAGCCTGCTCGGCCTGGCTCTGCCTCCCCCTGGGGCTCTCCTCGCTTCTCCCCTCTGTCCTCTGGCCTCGGGCTTAGGGGCTGGTGTCCCAGGACCCGCTGCTGCTGAGGGCTCTGTCACCACATCTCCAGGCACCTGTTGTCAGAGTCCATCCTCTTAGGGCTCAGCCATGTCACCTGCTACCCCCAGGCATGGGGACCCTCTGTCACTGAAACTCCTTCCTCCTTCCCGCCACGCTGCCTGTATATCTGTCTGTCTGTCTGTCTCTACTGGTCGACATTCTCGCACGAGGGGCTCGTGTTACCTCTTAAGTGGAATTCCCGCCCGGCCAGCCTCTGCCACCCCTGCAAACCGTCACCCAGACCCGCGGCAGGAAGCCCACGGCCCTCAGACCAGCCTCCTCTGCCGACAGCTGCCTGGGCCTCCGTCAGGGACGGAGACCGGGCCCCGGGTCTGAGCCACATTTGTTCCCATACCCGCACTCCCTCCTTTCCTCGTGTCCCTGTGTGCCCACCTGCCCACATTGGGTCACCCCATCCCCCTCCTGGGAGCCATCTTCCTCTTGGAAGAAAATGCTTCGGCCCTCTGTTCTGAGGCTCCCACAGCCTTCCCTGAACGGATTTCTGCTGCGACCTCCCGCCGGCCTGGGCGCTCCTCTAGGACAAAGACTTAGCTTCCCGTCCCTGCTCCCCTGTGCTGCACACAGTAGGCGCTCATGACCTGTGTGTGCAGCTGAGCTGATGCAGGAGGGCTTCTGTGCAGTCTCTCGCGGCAGTTCTGTCCTCGGCCGCCAGGTGGCGGTGGTGCCTGGCGCGCAGGGCATGGAGGGAGGAGGCTCAGGGAGGCTTGGGGGGCGCAGGTGGGGCTCAGGGGGCGGGGCCGCGGAACTTCTCCCATTGACCCCAGACCCACCATAGGGCAGAAGGGGGAGATTAGCGCCAGGGACACTGGAGGGGCTGCAGGTCACAGGGGGCGGTAGTGTAGACATTAAGGGGCCTCAGGACTCTGGGATTAGGAGCCAAACCTGGAAGGCAGGAGCCCAGGGGAGCGGTGGGGGGCGGGGTCCTGGTGCAGGAGGGGTGCGGGCTGGGGACGAGGGCGGGGGATCTGAGACCCAGGACTGTGATGGGGGAGGGCTATCCGGGGCTGGGAGCAGGGTGGGTTACCTGGGAAAGGGGGATCCCTTGAGGATAGAGTCTGAGATGCAAGGTCCTGACCCAGGTTCCTGGGGTGAAACAGGCTGGAGGGGAGAGTGGGGTTCCTGCCCCTCCCCCTGAGACAGACCCTGAGAGGTGAGGGCAGATCCCTGGGAGGGAATGTGTCTATGGGATCCCCTCAGGTGGCAGGTCACTGGGGGTCAAATACCTGGTCCTGAGAGAAGGCATTGTCCCCTGGAAGGAGCCTGCCTTGCAGGACTGAGGAAAGGCGCCCCCGTGATCTGCACAGCCCGCTCCCCGGTGAGGCCTCTGTCGCCCTGTCCGGCCCTGGCTGCTCCCCTCTCTGGGCCGCTCTCTTTCCGGGGCGCAGGCATCCCTGTCAGTCAGGGGGAGAGGCTGTGAGAGGCAGGATGGGCGGTGTGGGGACGCTGTAGAGATCTTCCTGCCTGGATTCCCAGGAGCACCCCCATACCCCCTGGTCCTCCCTGGGGGCACCTCCATCTGCCTGATCACTAAGGGAGCACTGCCATCCCGCCTGGCCCCCCAGAGCACTCCCAGCTGCAGCACCTGCCCACCTCCCCCCCGCTGTAGGACCCGGGGCAGGTCGCCTGCCTCTGTGCACATCCAATCTTTCCTGATCCCAGAGAGGATGGGAACAGACTGACCTCATCAGCCTATTCCTGGGGTTACATGAAAAAACACATGCATCAGTGCCTAGCACTATGTACTCAGCAAATAATACCTATATTATGTTTTTCAAGTTTATTTCTTCATTTTGAGAGGGAGAGAGAGAGAGAGAGACAGGGGAGGGGCAGTGAGAGGAAGAGACAGAATCACAGACAGCTCAGTGCTGTCATCCCAGAACCCAGTGTAGGGCTCGAACCCAGAACCTGTGAGATCATGACTTAATCTGAGATCAGGAGTCAGATACTGAATGGACTGAGCCACCAGGTGCCCCCAATAGCACCTACATTGAAGAGAAAGTGTAGGGGCGACTGGCTGGCTGATCGGTGGAGGGTGTGCCTCTTGATCTGGGGGTGGTGAGTTCGAGCCCCAGCCACGTTGGGAGTGAGCCTCCTTAAAATATGTAGTCTGAAGTTTGTTGTCTCAAATTTTATTTCGTTAGTTTAAAATGGTTATTTATTTGTTTTGAGAGAGAGCATGCACCTAGGAGCAGGTAGGGGCAGAGAGAGAGAGAGAGAGAGAGAGAGAGAATCCAAGCAGCCTCCATAGTGTCAGTGCTCAGAGCCCGACGCCAGGCTGGATCTCAGAAACTGAGAGATCACATCTTTAGCTGCTATCAAGAGACTGATACTTCAGTCACTGAGCCGTCCAGGGACCCCTGGTGGTTTAAATGTTCAAGGATGAATGACACAGAGGAAATACATCGTTCCATGTCTCGCTGGAAGATAGCTCCTGATGACATGGTCATCATGGTCAAAACCTGGAGCAAATGTGCCCAGAAAAAGAGTCTCCCTTCTGCCTGTTCCCCAGCCCCGCTTCTCAAGGGAACGCATCCATTTCTCACAGTTCCTTGTGGCTACTGGGTTTCTCTGAGCTACTTTGTATCGAGAATCTAGATACATCAGTGTTTCATGCGCCACTAAGTAGCATCAATACTACGATGCATCCTAATCTGAGAGATGCCCAACTTAAAACAATCACCTGCCCGGGTGCTCTTGGTGCCTGCCCTCCTCACCCATGAGCCCCCGGGGCAGCCTCTGGACCGCAGCCTCCTTCCCAGTCGTGCCCGGGACTCTCTCTCCTGGTCTCCCTTCCAGCTGCCTCCCCCACCCCCACCCTCTGCGCCCTGTGGCCTGTCCCCACCTCCCCGACCTGCCCCTTGCGGTAGAGACCCCTCCCTAAGGAGAGAGAAAAAGAGGAGAGAAGACTTCAAGGTCACCTTGATATGAGCTCAGGTGCCTACATCCCCCATGACCTTGTAAACTGAGACAACTTAGACTGCATGTTGGTGAGTGACCATACAGGTGAGACGTAAAATAGAAAATGTATTAAAAAAAACAATGCCACGTGATGTGGGTGCTCAGTTCTTTGGGTACAAACCCAAATAAGCGGTGCTGGCGCGAGTGAAAGGTGCTTCCTGGAAAGAAAAGCCTTGGTGTCCCGACTCTCTGTTGGAGAATCCTGCGACATTGCTGGGGGGCTCGCCTGGGACTCTGAGATGGTGCATTTCCACCCCCCTTGTTACCAGGGAAGGAGCCTCCGAGTGCCGGGAGAAGTGACCTTGCCTGGCGCCAGCGGACCTCTTGATCCGCAGGGGACGAGCCTGTCCTGGCACCAGGGTGAGGCCCCGTGTGCGCTCATGGACGCTGAGGCCCAGGAACCACTGTGAGGAGCACCACCCAGCTGACCGGTCAGAACCGGGCTCGCTTTGGCGTCCTGGCCTTGAGAGGCAGAAGGGGAGCCTGGTCGCCTCCCAGAGTTGCCCTGGTGAGTCCACGAGGGACAGGAACGGAGCTGAGACACTGCGGCGCTGGGTGGAGGGCGGGGGGCTGGGGTCGCTGCGTGAGTGTGTGGGACCGAGAAGGACAACGGGAGGTTCCGACCTGACCGAGGGCCCGGCGAGTGCTGAGTCCAGATCCAGGATTCCGTGGCGACCTCACATGACTTAGGGCGGCATCAGACTTCTCCGGAGTCTGGTCCGGGTCAGGGGTTGAAGCTGACCCCGCCTGAGCTAAGAGGCGCCTGAGCATCTCGGTGAGGAGAGCGGCCGGCAGTGGACGGAGCGGGTGTGCGTCTTCCTCTAACCGGCCCCGCCTTCCCGTGTTTCCCCCTGCTGTGCATGGACGTTGTCTGCCAGGCGGAGGAGACGGGGGTGGAAGGCAGAGTAAACCGACTCCCCGAGAGTGTATGTTGAGGAATTTCCAAAAGGGATATTCAGGAAATTATGGTGTGAAATTATCTCCTGAAAAGCTCGGACATTCTGTGACACTGATTGGCCATCGTTCGGGGTGGGCGGGCCCTCCCAGGGCTCCCCGGGTCAGGAACTGTTGGCCGAGTGTTCAGGGTCATTGCAGGGGCCCCGGGCCACCCTGACCAATTTCCTTATACTGATGTTGGCAGGACCTGGCTCGGTCCCGGCCTCCGTGGCTGAAATTCTGTATTGAAGAGACAGAGCTGTAAGTTAAGACGGGTCCCCTCACGGCTTCCTCCAGACCCTGGCTGGAGGTTACAAAGCCCATACTGTAGGAGGAACCTGAAGAAAGCCTGCCACCATGTGTCCCACTGTCCCCGTCACTGCCGCTTGTGCCGCCAGCAGCCTCAGCGGCAGAAACCCCATCGGAGTCCGTCCCCGCCCCGAGGCCTCACCCCCGACCTCCCCAAGTGTGACTGGCTCCCCCGGACCGCCAGTCTCAACCCCGCATCCACCTCCTGAGCAGCAGCCCCTCCCCGCGGCCACCCCAGGGAGCCCGACAGATGCCACTGAGGGAAATGAGGGGCCCGTCTGTTACGATCAGGGAGGCCGGATCCGAGGAGGCCAGCGTGTTTTCAGGTGCCAGCCCCTTACCACCACGAATCTCCGGAATCGGAGGCACCGCACCCTCCTATACGGGGAAGCCCCAGGCTATGACTGGCTTAATGCAGTCCATAATTCACCCCACAAACCCACCTGGACGGACCGCCACCAACTTCTCTTGACCTTCTTCACTACAGAGGAGCGTCGCCGAATTACTCAGGCAGCCATAAAATGGTTAGAGGAGAACGCCGCGCGGGGACACTAGACCCCCAGGCCTGTGCTCAGACCCCACATGGGACCCAAATGACTCAAGTATAGATGGAGGGTATGCAAGGATGGAGCGGTATCAGGAAGCCCTTCTAAACGGCATAAAGAAGGGGGGGGGGCGGGAGGCCATAAATATGAGTAAAACATCAGAGGTGCTCCAAGGGCCCGAGGAGAGCCCGCGCCACTTTTACGAGAGATTGTGTGAGGGATTCCGTCTCTGCACTCCCCTGGGTCCAGAAGCACCTGCCAGCCGGCGGATGGTTAATGCGGCGTCCGTAGGTCAGGCCCGCGGAGACGCTCGGTGAGGCTGCAGGAGCCAGAAGGCGTCGCTGGCGTGGACGCCAGGCAGTTGCTGGAAGTGCAGCCCAGGTGGCCGTTAACCATGGCCCGGCGGCCCGGCGGGGAGAACGCGGAGCTGCAGAAGCAGGCTGACTTGTTAGCTGCTGCCTTGGCCGGGTGGTGGGGATGCTCTGGGGAAGGCGCCCCGCAGGGGAAGGGGACCGGCAGGAGGAGGGTCTCGCCCCAGATTGAAACTAGGCTGAAATCAGTGTGCTTCCTGCCGCCAGGAGGGCCACTGGGAAAGTGAGTGCCCCCAGCGACCAGACAATTCTCAGCAAGGTCCCAAGCAGAACAAAAGAGGCCACGCTGTCCAGGCCGGTACCAGCCAGCCCCGTGGTCTCATGGGGCCCCCCAAGAACAATTTTGTGGGGCTCGCCGCCATGGAGGACTATGAGGAGGACGGGGATGGACCGGGTACTATTTTGTTAGTCCCCAAGAGCCCATGGTCAGCATGAAGGTGGGGGGCCGACCCAGTGACCTTATGGTAGATACCGGAGCAGACACTCGGCAGTGACCCGACCCCTGGGCCCCGTCTCACTGAGACAAGGCACCATCGTGGGGGCCACAGGCAATCGGACATGTCATCCCTTCCTGTTACCTCGGCGATGCAGTTTAGGTGGCCATGAAGTCATCCATGAATTCCTGTACCTCCCTGGCTGCCCCATGGCTCTAACGGGCCGTGACCTGCTGGGAAAGCTGTGGCCCAGAGCACTTTCAACTCCCAGGGACAGGGTGCTCTGAGCCTCCGGAAACCAGGGGCAAAGATGATGACTCTCATGATTCCCCGGGGGGAGGAGTGGTGACTCTATAGCCTCAGGAAAAACCACAACTGGTGCCCGAGCTTCCCTTTAAGGTCCCAGGGGTGTGGACTGCAGACAGCCCGCCTGGACTGGCGGGGCACATATCCCCCATGGTTGTAGAATTAACGCCTGGGGCAGGGCCCACCTGCCAGAGACAGTGCTTCCTCCCTCGCAAGGCGCGTATCGGTATCCAAAAGCTCCTGGAAAGACATTTAAAGCAGGGGGTCCTCCGGCCGGGCCAGGCGCCTTGGATCACGCCCCTCTTGCCTGTCCAAAAACCAGGCACAGACGACTAACGGCCGGTTCAGGACCTAAGAGCAGTAAACCAGGTGACTGTCACCGTACACCCAGTGGTCCCGAGCCCCTAACTGCTTTTGGGGCTCATTCCTGCTGGAGCCACCTTCTTCACCCGTTTGGACCTCAAGGATGACTTTTTCTGCATCTGCCGGGCCCCCAGAGCCAATCGATTTTTGCCTTCCAATGGGAGGACCCTAAAAGCGGTGACAAGGGCCAATTACCCTGGACTAGGTTCCCTCAGGGTCAAACCCCCCCAAGCATTGTCGGCACTGCAGCAGCGTCTGACTTACAAGCCTTCCCAGCAGATCCGTGGGACCGTGTCCGGCTTCATCCGGGGATGACTTGCCAGTCACTGGGAGGTCCCGGGGGACTGCATGGAAGGGACCCACCAGCTCCTTCCCCTCCTGTGGAAAACCGGTTACAAGGTCTCCAGGAAAAAGGTCCAGATCTGTCAGGAAAGGGTTAAATGTCTTGGCTTCCACCGTCTGAGGGGCAGCGTCAACTCGGCCCAGAGAGAAGCAGGCCCCCTCCATCCCACCCCAACAACCGGGTTTGGGAGTTTCTCGGGGCCGCAGGTTTCTGTAAGACCTGGAAACTCAACTTTTCAGTCCTGGAAAAACCCCTTTATGAGGCTACAAAGGGGGGAGAGAGGGAACCCCTGATGGGGGAGTCAGTACAGCACCAGGCCTCTGAGGCAATAAAGCGAGCCCTCACTCCTGTGCCCAGTTTCCGGCTCCCCGACTTGACCAAGCCCTTCTTCCTGTCTGTCCCTGGGGGCACGGGCATTGCCTGGGAGTCCCGACTCAGATGCTGGGATCACGGCATCGCCCGGTGGCCTTGACTCCAAGCCACTTGACTCTGTGGCCCACGGCTGCCCCCCTGCCGCCAGGCACAGGCAGCCACAGCCCTTTTAGTGTCTGAGGCTGACGAGTTAACTATGGGACAGCAATTGACAGTCCGGGTGCCATGTTCGATATTGGCATTAACGGTGACAAGGACAACGCCTGCTCACCAATGCCAGGTGTCCAGATGGCAGGGACTGCGAGGTGAGGACCCGCGCATTAACCCAGAAGTAGTACAGACCCCGAACCCCGCAGCCCTCCTGCCCAGCCCGCCGGACCCTGACTGCCCTGAGGTCGTGGACGGGGCGTCCTCCAGCCGACCAGACGTGAGGGACCCGCCCCTCAAGGACCCCGGCGCTGAGCACTCCACCGACGGCAGCAGTTTTGTGGAGGGGGGAGAGCGTCTTGCAGGGTGTTCCGTGGTGACCCTGACGGTTGTCACTGGAGTGGAGCCGCTGCCGAGGGGACTTGGGCACAGAAGGCAGAGCTAACTGCTCTCACCCGAGCCCTCCAGCTGGCGGCGGGGATGCGCGTTACTGTGGACAC
Source organism: Helogale parvula (assembly GCA_004023845.1). Lineage (NCBI taxonomy): Eukaryota > Metazoa > Chordata > Mammalia > Carnivora > Herpestidae > Helogale > Helogale parvula. Next base: position 42,188 of record PJEM01006627.1, on the reverse strand, counting down.
AGACTCCAATTATGCCTTCGCCGCTCTGCACGTCGTGGGGCCTCATACAAAGAGACGCGTCTAGTAAGCCCAGGAGGAAAGGACATAAAATATGGTAGGGAAGTCCTTGAACTCTTAGATGCCATGTGGGCTCCTAAACTGGCAGTCCCGCATTGCTGGGGACGTCAGAGAGGAGGAGACAGCGTGGCTGCACGGGGAACCGAGACGTATACGGAGAGGCAGAGCCGGCAGCTTGCAAGGAGCAGCAGAGTCGACGGCTGTGGCTGCTGCTCTGCTCCCCACCCGCGGGCAGGATGGGACCCTAACCACTCACACCGTGAAGTACTTGGCTTAAGACGGAGAGTGGCAGTGACCCCCCGGGCGGATGGTGGGAACCTAAAGGCAGCCGAGTGGCAATTCCTGAGGCCTTCGCTCCAGCCTCAGCTCCACCAGGAAGCTCGGGCTGGCCGGACAGCCCTGGAGACGATGCTAAGCCGGTGTTTCTGCAGCCCGGGCGGGGCGTGAGCGACGTGGAATCTGCGCCCGAGCAGCCCATGGCAGGGGCCCACGGCCGCCCCCGGGGCACAGCACGTTGGGGGAGCCCCCGGTGAAGACGTGACAGCGACCTCCCTGAGCTCCCGCAGGTTTGGGGCTGTGATATCTGTTGGTGTCCCGGTTCGCTTTCTCAGCCGGGTGGACGGCTTCTCTCCCGAACAGCGTTGGTGGCTGACATGGCGCAGCTGGTGACAAAAGGGCTAAAGATCCCCCGGAAGTTATGCTCGGCACACCGACCCCAGAGCTGCGGAAAGGTGGGACCCGTGGACAGAACTTTGAAGCTGCAATGAGGGAACAGTGCCAGGGGACCCACCCGCACGGGACCGGGTTTGCCAACAGCCTTGGTCAGAGTCAGGTGCCTCCCTAATAAGCAAACGGGGCTTTCCCCTTATGAAACCCTTTGTGGGTGCCCTCCCCCAATTATGAAGGGGATAAGGGGGGATGGAAACGAGACAGGCAACTTAACCCGAAGGCAGCAGGTGCAGGCCCTGGGCTCTGCGCTGGCCACTCCACACCGATGTGTTAAGAGCCATTGCCTGTGAGTCTGACCACAGATGCTCGCTCGTTTGAGCCAGGAGATGCTGTGTGGGTAAAAGATGGAATGTTCAACCACTCAAACCTCTTGGAGGGGCCCGTTCATTGTCATTTTGTCCACCCCTGCTGCAGGAAACGTAGCCGAGGTGGGTCCCTGGATTCGCCACAGCAGTGTGAGGCCTGCACCCGGGCACTGGGAGTGCGTTCCTGGTCCGTCCGCGCCGGGCAAGCTGACCCTAAAGAAGAAGCGATCCTCAATGGCGGAGACGCCAGCGGGAGACTCCAGCCCCACGCTCGTCCCTCCGGACGCTGACTTATCTGCACGAGGCAGAAGCTTGAGGCCTCACCGGTCCGGGGAAATAAACAGACTGTCCTTGTTTCCTCATCTGCCTCTTACTGTAATGCACGGTCACCCTCGTCTCTCACCATTGTTGCAACTGTTGCTTTACTTCTTGCTGTCAGGTTGGCGAGGTGGCCCAGCCTGCTGGGAGCGTGGCGAGGGGCTTCTGCTAGCACTCACTTCTCTCTCGTGGGCAGGATGTTTTGTTGGTATTGGTAGTTTTTAATTTGGACTCCATTTGTAAACCTGAGCCGAGCCACTGCTGCCACCGGTAGACGATGCGGGAAAAGTCCTGGAGGAGAGCCCAGAGGGAGGGAGAGGTGTTGCTCACGCCCAGTCCACACCGGGAAAGCTGGGGACCTGGGGAGGGGCTTGGGGCTCGGTTTTCATCTTCCGGGGGATTCACAGCGCGCACAGGGATTGTCCTCCGAATTCTGGGAGGGTGTTTGATCCTGCCTTGTCTGGTTCCCTTGATCGTAAGATCTGTCTCCGGTCTCACCGAAACTGTGGTTGAGAGGGAAACGGCCGCTCGTGTAATGATGTTATGGAAATACAAACCTCTACGCCAGCATGATGCCCTTTGACCCAGGATAGAGGAGTCCGGGCGTCTCAGGGGGGATGCGGGAGGGACCCCTCCCTGAGGAGAGAGAAAAAGAGGAGACTTTGAGGTCGCCTGGATGTGCGCGCAGGTGCCTACGTCCCCATGACCTTGTAGACTGAGACAACTTAGTCAGACTGCATGTTTATGTGAGTGACCATATACGGGGGATGAAGAAATAGAAAATGTATAAAACAACTGTGCCATGTGATGTGGGCGCTCAGTTCTTTGGGTACGAACCCAACTGAGCGGTGCCGGCATGCCTGAAAGGTGCTTCCTGGGAAGAAGAGCCTCCATGCGAGAATCCTGTGACCCCTGGGCTGAGGCCTAGAGCAAGTCCTCCCTTGTTCCTCAGGTTGTCCAGTCTGTTACACACATGGTTAAAACCTGGAGCCAATGTGCCCAGAAAAAGAGTCTCCCTCCCTGTTTCCAAGCCCCGCTTCTCATGGGAACACATCCATTTCTCACAGTTCATTGTAGCTATTGGGTTTCTCTGAGCTACTTTGTATCCATAATCTAGATACATCAGTGTTTCATGTGCCATTAAGTAACATCAATACTACAATGTATCCTAATCTCACACACCTGCAACATGAAACAAACACCTGCCCACGTGGTCTTGAGGGACAGCCACTCCTCTCCCATGAGCCCCGGGGCAGCCTCTGGACCGCAGCCTCCTTCCCAGTCGTACCTGGGACTCTCTCTCCTGGTCTCACTTCCAGCTGCTTCCCCCCCCCCCCACCCTCTGCGCCCTGTGGCCTGTCCACACCTCCCCGCCCTGCCCCTGGGCTGAGGTCTAGGGCAAGTCCTCTCTTGTCTCTCAGGTTGTCCACACTGTTTCCTTGACCACTCCCTAGGGGATGGGTCAGTCCCCCTGAGGTGTGATCTGTTCCCTGTGTCCTCCTGCTGGAAGATGGCACCTGAGGGGTCGCCTTCATGGCCTGACCTGTCCCCCACATGAGACCATTCCCTTAGTAATGGAGGTGAGAACTCAAAGGAGTAATAAAACATGGCTGACAGGCACTGCCTGGGGCCGTGGTCAAAGTCAACATCAACAGTGACAGTGTCTCTTCCCAGGACCAGTGCTGGGAACCTAGGAAGAGGCTCCTGACCGTGTGTCCCATGGACTGTTTCCATCTCAGAGTGTCGTGGACCAGTTCTGGAATGTGGGCTATTGTAGGGGTGCAGATGGGGGTACCTGATCAGCATCTTCTCCATGACCTTGGGAATTTACAGCTGAAACAAACCTCCCAGGTGGGGGGACACCTGGCCATTTGTCAGCACTTAGAACCGGGGCCTCTGGAGTCTGTGAGGTGGGGCCTTGGAACTTGTCCAGATTCCCCGTCTGCACAGGCTGCTAGCACTTTCCAGGTCAGGAGGGCTGAGCCCCTTCTTCAGGCTTGAGGCCACCAGACGGCTGCCTGCAGGAGGTTCCAGAAAGCTGAGGAGCATCCCTGACAGCCCCTGGTAGCAGCACTTCAAGGATCACCTGGACCCGCCTTCCTTCCAGAATCTGAGGACCAGAGGCTCAGCTGGGCAGGAATCCGGGTGCAGGTGCAAAGGCAGGGCCGGCCTGCAGGTGGGGGTGCCTTGGAGAGCTCGTGGGGCAGGCCTAGGTTTCCTTTGAGGTAAAAAAGGCCAAACAGACCCAGTGTCACCTGTTTGCTGTGTGTGAGCCCAGCCCCCCTCAGGACCTCGGGGACTTGGCCCAGAAGGACTTGCCAAAGTTTCTCTTGACCATGGCCTCCTCCCTGCCTGCCAGCTTCTTCCGTGTTCTGTGAGTTCAGACCAAGGGACAAAGACACATGTCTACCATCATAGTGTCACACATAGTATTTTCACTGCCCTAAATCCTGCGTTTCCCCTGTTCATGACCCCCTCCCCCAGCCCCAGGGAAATGCTGACGTTGTTACTATTTCCACAGCTTTGACTTTTAGGGCGCCTGGGTGGTTCCTTTAGTTAAGTGTCTGACTTTTGATTTCTGCTCAGGTCATGAGCTCACAGATCATGGGTTCGAGTCCTGCATTGGACTCTGTGCTGACAGCCTGGAGACTGCTTGGCGTTCTCTCTCTCTCTCAAAATATATAAATAAACATAACAAATTAATTTGCTGTTTCCAGAACGTCATGTAGTTGTAATCACACTACACACAAGAGTGTGTAACTCTTCAGTTTGGCGTCTTCCATGTGGTGACATGCATTTCATTCCCTGCAAGTCTTTACGTGATTTGATAGCTCTTCCCTTTTAGAGCTGGTGCTGTTCCCTTGTCTGGATTTACAGGTTTATTTATTTATTCATCGAGTGCAGGACCACTTGGTTCTTCCAGGTCTTGGCAATTATGAACGAAGTTGTTAGAAACATCTAGATGTAGGTTTTGGTGTGAACTAGGTTTTCACCTCCTTTGGGTGACTACCCAGGAGTGAGGTTGCTGGTAGGAATGCGTAGGAACAGCTGAGGTTCGTGGGAAACCACCAGGCCGTGTTCCAAGGCGGCTGCACCATGTCTGTTCCCAGCAGCAGGAGTGTATCCTGTGGGTCCTGTTTGGTGAGGTGTGTGTGGGTGCCTTGGGCCTCTCTCTTGATTGTGTTGTTGGTTTTCTTCTTGTTGAGTGTTCAGAGTACTTTATGTGTGCTGCCTGACACTTCTTTATCAGATCTGCCTTCTGCGGATTTTCCCTCCCATTCTGTGCTTGTCCTGCCTTCCCGTGAGGGTCTTTGCAGAGCAGACGTGTTGCATTTCATGAATTCCAGCCATCTCACCGTTCTGTCATGAATTATGCTTTTTGGGCCTTCTGAAACATGTTTGCCCGTCCCGAGAACATCTAGATTTCCCCTGTGTTGTCATGTTGGAGTTTCCCCGTCTTCATTTATGGGAAGGTCAGTGATCCCTGAATTAATTTCTGTGAAGGGTGAGAGCTCTGTGTCTGGGTTCTTTTTGCTCGTGGACGTCTGGTAGTTCCAGCCCCTTTTGTTGAAGAGACTGTCATTTGTCCGTGGTGTTGCCATTGGTCCCTTGTCACGATCAGCTCACCGTCTACACGGGGGTCTATTTCCAGGCTCTCTCTTCTGTTGCATGATCTGTTTGTCTCGTCTCTCCTCGAATCTGTATTGTCTTGATGATTGTAACTTTATAGGAAGTCTTGAAGGAGGGGGTGTCGGTCATCCACCTTGACTCTTCTGCAACATGGTGTGGGCTCCTCTGGGTCATTTTGTTTCCATGCAGACTGTAGGATCACATGACCGATATGTACAACATAACTTGCTGGGCTGCAGATTGTGTTTGTCCTAATGTATTGATCAAGGTGGGAAGAACGGATATTGAGACAGTAATGAGCCTTCTTATCCATGAACATGGTCTATCTCTGCACATATTTATTGAGTTCTCTGATTTTATTCTGAGAGCCCTGTAGTTTTCCTCATAAAGATCTTGGCATATTCTGTTATATTTAGGCCTAAATGGTTCACTTTTGTGTTGTCAGTGAACACGGGACTGTGTGTTCATTTTCAAAATCCATTTCTTCATTGCTGGTGTGAAAGTGAGTAATTGAGTGTCACGTAGGAACCTAGTGTTTCCTGCACCCATGTGACCATCCCCCATCAGATGAAGAGTACTTCTGCTTCTTGTTGTGTCAGTTCTTTTGGATTTTGTACATAGAACACCTTGTCACCTGTGTACAAGTTGGTTTTATTTCATCCTCCATAGTCAGTATACCTGTTATTGAATTTTCTTAAGAGGGGGACACGTAAGCCCCACCCTGAGCAGGTCCGGATGTGCTGGGCCTTTGTGACATAGGAAGTGCAGGGGGTAGGGTGTGGTTAGCAAGGGCCTCTGTGGACCTCAGAGCCTGCAGAGTTGCAACCACAGGCCCTGTTTCCTCTGTGTGGGGGTGAGAAAGGAGAGAGGCTGCCCTGGGGCTGGCGGGCCTCCCTCTCCCTCCAATGTCACTTCTCAAGGTCACGAGGGAATTAGGTTTGGGAAGATCTGTGGACTAAGAGCCTGAGATGTGGGCCTGGCCCTGCCACATCCTGGATTCCAGACTGTGGGCTCATCAAGTCCCCTACATGGGCCCTGACTTCCCCCATTTGTAAAATGGCCTCTCCCAGGGACGGTGCCTGTGAACCACAGACACCTCTATACACTGTGCACCGTGACGTCAGCTCTTGCTGCCCAGGACGGCGGGAGGTGACGGAGATCCGTGTCTGGAGGTTGAAAATGTCCCTGGAGCAGAGCCAGCATGGAGCATGTGGTGGCCGCCCCTCCGGTGTCCCTGACCCACAGCTGCTGGGGGCTCCGTCCTGGGCCCTGGGCCCCACCCCCACCACTGGTTTCACAAGCAAACACCCCTCCCCTGAGGGAGCTCCCCAGGGCTGCAGGGATGGGGACAGGGGCGTGTCCGCCGTGCTCCCCCCCCCTCGCCCCTCCCCCCACAGCGGGCACTCCATCCAGAGTTTCTCCCCACAAGGCTCCGGGACTGAACCTCCTGAAGGACCATCCCCTGTACTGGACAGGAGCCGGGGGGAAAGGCAGTGCTGATGCTCTCTCATCTGAGGTGCGCAGAGCTGGTCGGGGGCCCAGGGTGGAGGCGGGGACTCGCTGGAGGCCACGGTGTTGAAGTGCAGAGAAAAGCAGAAGGGAAACTTGACTTGTTAAATGGTGTGAAGACAGAGGATAGGCCCAAAGTTGGGGGGCTGGGGCTCTCTCTGAGTGCTGGGGAGAGTGGGTAGTGTGACCCTGCGCCCAGCCATCTGTGGGCCCTGGGAAGCAGGACCGCTGGACTGAGTGTGAACCCAGACACACATGTAAGGGGTTCTCCTGGGGTCCAGCTGGGGAGCTGAGATCACCAAGCTCATGGTGCCCACCGGATGGGGCCCCTCCCCCCCAGCAGCTCATCAAGAGGATGTTCATAGTTTATCAGCCACCATTCCTGAGTCCCCCTGCAGGGGTGAGGTGAGAGGAGCATCTGAATGGCTTTCTCTGGAGCAGCCAGCCTGTCCTACACTTAGCTCCACCCCTGCGTGGGAAGAGCTAGGAAGTGTTCTGAGTAAACATTTCCTCCTCTCTTGCCTCTGCCTTTTTCCTCTGAAGCCAAGTAGGCCCAGAGCCAGCCTGGAGGGAGGCAGCCTGTGATGGGAGCCCGCCCAGAGGCCCCCCGCCGGTGCTGGGCCCCCTGGCTCCTGGGATTCACCAGCCTCCTCCTCAGTGAGTGACCCGGGCCCCGGGGGGGAGGCCGCTGTGCGGGGCAGGGAGGGGCTCCTGTGGGTCTGATGTCTGTGGGGCAGGATCTGAAACACCACCGCTGTCACTTGGCAGGTGCGGGGCCTCTGTTTCCCAGCTGTGGGGGGAAGGGAAAGAGGACAATGTGCTTGTGCTGGTGGTGAGGCCGAGCCTGGGTCCCAGGAGCCCTCAGGGGTCCCCGGTCCTGGGATCCTGTGTCGGATTCCTGGGGCTGTGGGAACAGGATCCCATAGACCCTGCAGCTTGAATCACATCAAGCTGTTGTCTCACATCCAGGTCTGTGTGGAGCTGAGGGAGCTCAAGGCCTACGGGGAGGGTGTGGTTCCCCCTCACCCCTGCACATGAAGAGGAGGAGCTGATCCTGAGGCTGCTCTCAGGCTTCCCTTCTCCTGGGTATTGGCCCGAGGCTGCCCCCAGTCCCAGCCATGTGGGCGTCCCCACAGAGCAGCCCCTACATGGCTCTGGGCTCGTCCCAGCAGCGAGGGACAGGGCGTGAGGGACACAGAAGTCACGCTCCTGTGAGACCTGCTGTCACTGAGCGACATCCATCACTGTAGCTGAGTTCCGCCCCTCAGAGCACGTCCCAGGGCACGGCCCCCACTGCAGGGCCAGGGCTCCCGCGGTGGGTGGGCGGTGGGGCCTCTGCACCACGGAGGAAGCTCCCCCTGCACTGGTGCACTTGGCATTGACCCCAACTTGCCCGGTGCTTTCCATCCGTGATGTCATCATGTCCAGACGCTCAGCATTAGGAGGTGAGGACACTCGGTCAGCATTCAGGACCCTGTCCAGGGGACGCCCCACTGGGACAGGACCCGATCCCAGCATTGCTCCGGATTCACGCTCTGCCCCGCCCCCCGGAGTCCAGGGAGTCTGCGGGGTGGGTTCATTAACACGGTGGGTTCTACGGTTTTCTCCTCGTTCTTCCTGAAACACACTCACACTTTCTGTCTCCACTGCCCTAGGCGCCTTCAGCACTGTGGTCAGGAGCCCTGGGGCCCGTGGGTCTGGAGTGGAGGATTCTGGAAACCGAGTTTCCCTGAAGGGGATTCAAGGAGGCTCTGTGGTGTTTCATGTGATCAGAGGTCCAGACGTCCCTCCTGAAGCCGAGCTGGAGAAGGTCTCTTGGGCCGTTAAAAACAAGACAAACTACATGGTCCTCCTGCGCGTCTCTCCTGGGGTAGATGTTCCAGAATGGGTCACCTCCCGGGACAAGCTGGAGAAGAGGGTCCACGTGCTCAACACAACGACCCTGAGGATGGACAAGCTGACCCTGGAGGACAGTGGGCGGTACCAGGCTCGAGCCTCCTTCACCGCAGGGATAGAAACTTCCCAGGATTTCCACCTCAGTGTGTACGGTACGTGGTGGCCCCTCCCCCAGGACACACGTGCCCCCTCTGTGGTCCCTGGGGGTGTCCATGGCTCCCTTCCAGGGTCCCTTCCAGACCCCAGACCTCAGGCTCTGCTTCTCCCTTGAAATCAGAAGCCCTGTGGTCACCACGAGTGGAGGCGGGGCTGAGACTCCCAGCAGGGGCGGGTCCTCGGGGCTTCAGGACAGAGAAGGGACACATGGGGACGTGGGGTTTTGCTGGAACCCTTACTATGCTCACGGGACAGGTGCACGTGACAGGTGTGGTGGCGGCTGTGGCTGCTGTCACAGGTGGGACCGCCAGGGGTCTCAGCGCAGCCCCCACCAGGTGTGCACCTGTGCTGTGGGTCAGGGTCAGACCCAGGGCCACCGTGATGAGGGTCAGGGGTCCGCAGGGCTGTGCTCCTTCCTGGAGGCTCCGAGGGAGGATCCACGACCTTCCTGTCCCACCTTGTATTGGTGGCCATGTCCTTGGCTGGTGGCCCCTTCCTCCACCTGCAAAGCTGGTTTTGTTGGGCTGATCCTTCTGGTCCTGCATCCCTCCCCCTCCCCTCCTCCTCCGTCCACGTGTGAGGACCCTGTGATCCCGCCGGGCCCATTGGGGATCCAGAACATTCCAGGGTCAGCTGATTTGCGGCCTCAGTCCCCCTCACCATGGATCCTAAGACACCTGCAGGCTCTGAAGGTTAGCACCTGTTCATCTTTGGGGACACTGGTCACCAGGCACAAACACAACCCGCGTGGGGTCCTCCCCGGCCTGTCCCCTCCTCCTTCTCAGCACAGCCCGAGGCCACCCTCACTCCCAGACCCCCCGGTGCAGCTCTGAGCCTCCAGGGACGCAGGAGAAGGTCACAGGGTGGCCCTTCCTCAGAAAGGCAGTCAGCACATCTCTCTGTCCTTGTCTCTGACTCCCCTCTGTGTCGGAAGACAGCCTGCTCTGGAGAGGCGGGTCCTGCAGCCTCGGGTCTTCGAGATTTCCAGACACAGTGTCGGCCTTCTTGTCACTAGTCTCCTGTGTGGACTACAAGTTCTGTTTACCTTCTAAGCATGGTTGGGGTGGCCATTCCCCGGGGCCACACTGTGTCCCCCACAGTGGCCTCTCCTGCTGGGAGCCTGGGGTTGTTCTCTGGGCACCCAGAGCTGCCAGGTGGCCTTATGTACCTCGGACCTTGAGGTTCTGGCCACCATCGGAGCTGGAAGAGGGCTCGGAGTCAGAGCAGTAAGAAACTTCTGTCCAGTCTTCTCTGTCTCACAGAGGACAACACAGTGACTTATATTAAGGGGTTCTGGAAGGAGGGGTCAAGGATGTATTTTCTCCAGGGAGATTATCAGACGTGCTCAGTGCAGTGAAATGACCCGGGGCTTCCCTCAGCGGCTCCTTCCTTACAGTCACTTGCTGTGTATTTGGGTCAAGTCTGTCTTGTCTGTAAAATGGACTCACCATCCTTAGGGGGAGGAGCCAGGGCCTCAGTGAGATTCCACACGAGCAAGTGTGAGTGTGATGGTCTCCACCAGGTGACACTCTGTCCTCCTGTTCCTCCTGCCCCAGAGCCCGTGTCCCATCCTCAGATCCTGGCCGAGATTCTGTCCCTCACACCAGACTGGTGCAACGTCACCCTGGAGTGCCACCCCATGGAAAGCACAGAGGACACGAATGTGTCCTGGGAGAGCAAGGGGCTCCCCAGGGAGCTGGAGCAGATGGGGGCCCCGGGCCCGGTCCCCATTCCCTGGACCCTGGCTCTGCACCTGCCCCTGAGCCAGCCCAGCCCCCGCGTCACCTGTGTGGTCAGCAACCTGGTGGACCAGAAAACTGCCACCCGGGACCTCGGGGAGGTCTGTGGCCATGGTGAGTGCGTCCTGCCTGAGGGGAGGGGCCTCCGGAGCTCAGGTACCCCTGGGTGAGGGTTCCAGGTTCTGTCCCCTATGTTTATGTCACCACCTGCCACCTGTCACCCCGTCCAAGAGGCTGGCAGGTGCATCCAATTTGTTTCTTCCTTTCAGTGTTTCCCTCCTGCTCCTCTGCACCCCTCACCTCTGCTGCTCCAGGCAGCCCCCCTCCATACTCTCCCCTCCCTCATCCCTCAGTCCTTGTGTGTCTCAGGAGGTTTTCCGGAAGGAGAGTAAGGGTGAGTCAGTGTCTGTGGCACCTGAGGGAGGCGGGGCCAGCCGCGGCCTGCAGGGCTCAGAGCTCGGGGCTCCTGTGCCCAGTTCTGGTCTCAGGGACCCACTTCCCACGCACGTGCTCGCCTGGATTCCCGGATGTGCCCTGCTCTCCTCAACCCCGTGTTCCCGTCAGGCCGTTCCCTCTGCCGCCAGACCTTCTTTGTCCGGAGTCTCCTTTTCCCTCTAATTCCCATCCAGGGACCCCTTCTCTGCAGCTGCCCCGCGGCTGTCACCCTCTGCACTGATGGTCGCTGCTGGGGTCACATCCAACAGGCACTGACCTTGACCAGGTCCTCTCAAGACGTTTGGCACAGGGCCCTGTGGGAGTTGACCCGGAATTGCCCTCAATCCTCCCTCCTCTAGTGGGCACTCAGGGCCCCACACTGACAATGACTCTCTGGCCAAGGATCAGTGACCTGTGTGGCCTGGACACCCGGGGGGCGGGGCCACAGCTCTTCTGCTTTGACCTCCTGTCCCACCTTGGCCTCAGGCAGTTTGCGCACAGGGTGTCCCCAAGGGAACAGGACAGGGTCCCTTGTGTGCTGCCTCAACCGTCCACCCCATCCTCCCCCTGCCGTGGGTGATATGCTGCATCAGGGCCCCCGAGTCCAAGAGGCTCCCATTTCTCAGCGACACCTAGACCCTCTGCAGGAGGCTCCTGCCTCCCCCTCATCCTCCTTCCCGGCTCCTCCCTGCCCGGGTCCTCCTCCATCTGCTGCAGGGGTGCTGGCTGCCCCCAGGGCTGGTGATTGGACACAGTGTTCCTGGCCTTGTCCCTCCTTCCAGAGTGCTGCACCCCCCTGAGTATCTGGTAGCCTCCCATCCTTCCTCAAGACTCAGTCATCTCTCACCTCCTCCGGGAAGCCCTCCCTGAAGACCTGGGCACCAGCTGTAAACCTCTAGTGCACCGCCTGCCCAGGCTGGCTGCTTTGCATTTCCCAGCCCTGCCCCCACTGATGAGCTCCTCAGGGGCGGGGACCCTGTCCTGTCCTCTCAGCACCTGGCCCCCAGCAGGGGCTCAGAACCGGGTGGTGAAAGCACCTGCCATGTCCCCTCCTCAGCTGAGACCCGTCCCTTCAGACATGTCCCCGTGCTTGGCAGTGGGCCGCTGACCTTGTCTCTTGTCTGATCCTTCTCCTCTGTCTCTGAGGGGGAAGCAGATCCACGCGGACAGGATGGTGCCATTTACGTGCTGAGCATCCCATGGATTATTGTCTTTGTGACACTCGGCTTGCTTTTTGTGATCAGTTTATATCTGATGTGGCGATTGTGGAGGCGCTACAGGTAGGACTTGGAGCCTGGGCGAGGCAGGCGCTCCTCTCCCTCCCGTGCCCACGTTCCTCCCTCCCCGGGGACCCTCTCTCCTTCTCTCCTGTATTTTGCTGCTCAGAGAACGTCCCCACAGGTGTCTGCTGGTGTGGGCATGACTGTGGGGGTCATGGTAGTGGACGAGGATACATTTTTCAAGGCTCAGATTCAAGTTTGATCTCCGTATGACTCAGAACCTTTTTCAGTTTTCCAACTAGTAGATACTATTGTTACCGTTGAGAAAGTATAAGAGGAGTCTGGAGACGGTAGGGACAAGTGAGGCCTGGGTCCCCACGTCCCTGTGCCTGGGTGTGAGTTGGCCAAACCCACTCACCTGCAGTTTCTGGTCTTGTGTCTGTTTCCCTTCCAGACCCACACTATCCAGGCAGTGCTGGTGATGTGGGGGGTCATGGGAGCAGCACCGCATCTGTGTGGGTCCCTCTGGGCCTCTCTGTCCCTCAGCTGTGGCAGGACCCTCTTTCCACATTGCAGGGATCTGAGGAACCGCATCAGGGACAGGAGACGCCTCTCACTACTGTCTACACTGACGTCCAATCGCGAGGTCACGTCGTGTCGATGATTTAACCAGAAGAATCAGGGCTTCCAGCCTCTGGGGACGCCTGTGTTGTGAGTGTGAGGCCTGCAATCCTGGTCCTGCCCCTCCCCCTCTGACTGCCCTGAGCAGGGGTGGATTTAGCAACATTGGTGAGTTTCTGAGGGAACTCGTTGTGCACAAGTCACCAGAGGACACACGTCGTGGTGGATCGAGGGGGACTTGAGTATTTAAATCGGTCCAAACCTGCGTTCCAGTTCTCCTCGGCCTCACCTCCTTGGCCCCCCTAGAAGGACCCCACTGTCCCCACATGTAGGGCATGAATCTGTCAGAGCCTCAGCCTCTGGGACAAAGTCATCCTGAAATCACAAAATCCAGCCTTGGCCAGTATAACATCACACAACTGTCAGTACGTGTGTTCTCTCTCTGTCTCTGTCTCTCAAAAATAAATAAATAACCGTTTAAAAAATAGATGAAATTGTCTATGACCTATAATGGCTTTGTACTTTTTAATTTTAATTGAAAACATTTTGTTTCTTACTGTGACTCTGTGACTCCACCCTCCCCAGGTTCCCACCCGCCCCTCCCTCTCCATCCCTCCGTGGCCCCCATCCCCTGAGGGTCAGCACCAGCCCTGTCTCCTCCCAGCCTACATCTCTCCCCAGGGGACTCCACTAAGCCCTGGAGGGGACCTGTCTGTGCTCAGGCCGTGTCTGCAGTCCTGACCCGACACCCTCCTGCGGCGGCCTGGGGAGCATCTGCCCTTGGAAGCCAGAGTGGACCTGCGGGAAATGGAATTCTTGCCTCCCGGGGCCCATCCCCCCCCCCCAATCTCCTCCCTCAACTCTGATCATATTTCCACCCTGATCAGGTCCCGCCATCCACCCACTCCCTTCAGCCAAATACCTAGAGTCCCCTCTGCTTCTTCATTCCATACACTCTGGCATCGACACTCCCTGTAGCTGGTGTGTCCGAAATCTGCCCTTTCTCTGCACGACCGCCTATCTGAACCCCACGTCCTACCCCGGTGCACGGCCCCAGCTTCCTTCCTGTCTGCAAACCTGCAGGCGCAGAACCTGGTCCACTCCCTGGTACTGCCTCGCCCCCAGGACCTACCTGTGGGGCTGTGGGCGCCCCCTTCCCACCTTTGGGGAGCCTGGGAGGCCGACTTGTCAGTAGTATCTAGGAACAGGATGATGAACTTGAGGACCAAAGACGGAGGCCCTGAGGACACCCCACCCCCAGCTGTGGAGTATCCGGTTCGGGGACACTGGATGTTCTGGACACACAGCATGTTCAGGCTGCTCAGTGCCTGATTCTTGCCCCAGGCCAGCCAGGAAGTGTGAGCAAACTGTCGCTCTGAACCCGTTTCCCTGGGCAGCCGGGGACTCCCACTGACCTCTGCTCTTCAGGGTTGGGGGTGAGGCCAGAGGCCCAGAGAGCCAGGCGGGGTGGGGGCAGGAGAGAGATGGAGGCCCTGAGGGTCATGGGTGGGAGCAAGCCCAGGCTGATCCTGCCTGCATCGCCCTGTCCTGACTGTCCCTGTGGTCACTGTCCAGCAGGGAGGTAGAGGCTGTCTGGGCTGCCTCTGCCCTCCCAGCAGGGGTGCGTGCCCGGTGGGTGTGGCTGGACCTCCAGTGTAGATAAGGGGTGTGTGGCAGCCACTCCCTCCTCCCCCTCCTGGAAACCCAGTGTGTCCACAGAAAAGGGGGGAGGGGGCAGCTCCACGTGGGGCTCACCTGAGGCCCCCAGGGATTGCGGGCAGGAGAGGAGGTAATCTGGCACTCGGCCCTTTCCTCTGGGTGCCTCAGTTTCCCCTTCCTGGGGCTGTTGCAGTTGGGGAGGGACAAACCCTGTGAGTGGGGGGTCTATGGCACCTTTCCATGTGGCTCTGGGGGGTTAGGGGGCGCCTGTCACCCCACTCCTCCCTGCTCTGCCCTCACCCCTACTCTCTGCCCAAATCCCTGTCTCCCAATGAGGAGACCCACAGAAGCAAACACTCGAGGGACAGACAAGAGTTCCCCAGGGATTGTGGCAGACAAGCTGACTGTGCCCTTTACACCTGTCCAGGCAGCCCAAAAACTGCTATTCCTCATCACCCCTTCCCCACCTTGCCGCCCCTGCATACCGGGCTGGCTGCCCTCAGAGCTTTTCCCGGGCCCCATCCAGAGACAGACACGGAGACCAGGGCAGCGAGGCTGGAAGCGCCCTGCCCACGGGGTGGGCGGCGGTCAGGGCGCTGGGACAGGGGGGCCTGAGCCTCAGCCTCAGCAGGTGCAGGGCCTGCCGGCGAAGCTGTGCTGGCAGCGCCCCCTGGTGGAAGGCGCTGCAGCGACGGCCGCGCGCATCCTGGTCCCCTAGCCCCGCCCTCAGGGCCCTACGGAGGAGCAGGTCCTTCCTGGACACTGCAGGGCGGACAGCACAGCCTCCCTGCGGCCCAGGCCGGGTCAGCTCCGGGCAGAGTCAGGTCTGAGAAAGGAGTTCCGGAGCCATGGTCTATTCCGGTGCCCGGGGCTGCCCTCCACCTGTTCTCTGGTGTCTCACCTGTCCAGGAGGAGGTGGGGTCAGGGGCCGCTCTGAGGCCCTTCTGGCCTTGGGACCCCGGGTCTCTAAATCAGGATGAGCTGATGTGGCTCCTGATGCCTCTCTGATCTCAGTCTCCCACCTGTCTGGGCTCACGTGTGCTCTGGGCACCTGACCTCTCCCTCTTCCACCATGACAGGCCAGGTCCTGCCTGAGGCCATGACACAGGCCATCACCTCTCCCAGGCTGGGAGATCCCCGGATGTTCTCGGTCACTCCTCACCTCCTGCTGGTCTGTTCTCACAGGTGTCCTTGGTGACGCCTGCTCTGCCCTCCTGGTGTGATCCTGAAGCCACACTCCCAGGTCCTGAGCCTCCCACCTGCTCTTTTCTCCAGAGCCCCGCACCCCTTCTGTACTGTGGGCACTGAGTAGGGCCCCTCTCCTCCTGGGACAATGAAGGGGGGAGGGGCATGTGCCGGGGCTTCCTGGACATGTCTGTGCACCTGGCCCGGGGCTGGCCCACAGCAGGCACTCACGGGCAGGTCCTGGAAGGAAGGAGTCTGCCGTCCGGGAGGGTCTGGGTTGGGGGCAGACAGTCCACCCTCAACAGCTCACAGACTTGCGTCCATGGGGTCCTGCTGCTGTGACCAGATAGGGCTCCACAGACAGGAGCAGGGTGTCCATGAGCTGCCCTGTGGGGAGAGGGAAGGGGCTGCTGGGCACAGCATGGCCCCGCCAGGCTGCCGTCACTCACCGTGTCCACAAACGGGCACCCGATTTACCCGCGTCAGGGCTTCTCAGTGCGACCCAGGGGGATGGGGTCTGAGAGAGGCTCCTCTACATTGGCGGCGGGGGGGGGGGCACGAAGGTCAGATGGCCGTGGGAGATGCCACAGACAGACCCTCCCGAGATGCTCACACTCCCTACTCCCGCGGGATCATGGGTAAATGTCTTCATCTGGATTTCACAGCGCGTGTGATCATGGAATTCTCATCCCTGTCCTGGAGCAGAGATCCTGTGAGCCTCCTGCTCAGTTAGCGTCTGGTCACCACTTGCTCTGGGTCACCGCCTCTTACAGGACAAAGCTGAGCGCTGAGACCAGGACTTTGGGTCCCTTCCGGTCTCTCAAGTCTAGTCCCCCCTTCCCGCACCTCCGATGCCTCTCCTTCCCGTGAATTCTCTGTGAGCCCCTGGACCTTTCTGCCCCAACCTCTCCTGGAGGCACCTCCACACTCAGCCCTCACCCCCTTTCCTCACCCCTGCCTGTGCGCTGTCTCCTCCCACCCATCCCTCTGCTTATTGCTCCCGCCTGATGGCCATCTTTGCTCCTCAACACCTGTGCACCTGCTCCTGCCGTGGGGGGGGGGGGGGCGCTGCGGGTCCGGGGGCACCAGGGCTGTGGCTGTGGAGCAGGACCAACGGCCCCAAACAGAACCACGGGCACAGCTCCCCGTCTGAGTCTGGGGAGGGGTGGCAGCTCCGCTCAGGCTCTTGAGGAAGAGGGCCCGCTACCCATCCAGTTCCCCCAGGCCCCTGAAACCGTAGTATGTGCTCTCTCAGGGGTCAGTCTCCCCAAAATGTAGAGGACTCACTACACCAATATTTTTCAAGGGTCCTATTCAGGGACAGGTGTAGAAAATCAGAAAAAGAAAATGCAAGCTGGTCAGACGCCTGCTGCACACGTTCTGAGTTACTCGTGTTCTAGAAACAAAAGCGGCGAGGAGCAGGACGTGTAACCAGTGGGGGCGCCCGTGTGGCTCCTTCTATGAACCGTCAGACTCGTGTCAGGTCAGCTCCTGATCTCACGATTCCCGTGTTCAAGGCCTGCGTCGGGCTCTGCGCTGACGGTGCGGAGCCTGCGGGGGTCTCTGTCTCTCCCGCTCTCTCTGCCCCTCCCCTGCGCCCTCACACACACCCTCTCTCAAATAAATGAACAAACAAACATAAAAACATGAAATAAAGTCGTGTACTTTGTTCACAGCATGTCCCTCATCGCTCACATCTGTGACTAAATCCCCAGGGGAAACAAATCTATTGGAACATTTTGTGTTCTAACGTTGTCCGCGGTGTGCTCTGTTAAAGACCTTCCCAGTGGTGAGAACAATACAGAGAGAGCCTGACACACACCTGCAGGGGAAGGAAGTAAAGAAACACCCAACATAAGCAGCAGGGAGGGGTCAGGACAGGGACGCCCGGCGCCCCAGGAGTCTCCCTGTGTCCTTATGAATCTGAGCCCCGTCCCCAGACGAAAGTCCTTGCCGCCTTTCTCCAGCTTGACCACCTCCAGAGGCAGCACGAACAGGACGGCTGAGTCTGCCTGTTTGGGGGATCACACAAGGCCAGTAGCAGAGCCCGTGGTGGGTCCTCTCTGGCTCCGCCCACTCAGCTTCCCCAGACCTTCTTCCCGGGAGTCCCCGTGCAGGTGCTCCCAAGTCTGCAGAGTAGGTGGGGAGGAGCAGAAACCCGAGGCCAGAGGGCTTCCTGGAGAAGGTGCAGAGCCCCTGCACACAGCCCTGCACGGGAGGGGGGGGGCACTGCATGTCCGGTCCCGCTCCTCCCTCCCCAGGATGAGGGCGGGGCTCCATGTGAGGCGGGATCCCCCCACTCTGTCTGCTCCCTCTGCAGAGGGACCTGCTTCCCAGCCTCCTCCTCCCACCGGAGATCGGGCCGGGAGCCTGAGCCACATTTGTTCCCATGTCTCCTGCTCCTTCCCTTCCTCATGTCCCTGTGCACCCAACTGACCCCGTGGGGTCACCCCACACCCCTCCTCGGAGCCACCTTCCTGTTGAAGGAAAATGCTGCGGCCCTCGGACGGAGGCTTCCACAGCCTTCCCTGAGCGGATTCTGCTGCGACCTCCCGCCGGCCTGGGCGCTCCTCTAGGACAAGGACTTAGCTTCCTGTCCCTGCTCCCCTGTGCTGCACACAGTAGGCGCTCATGACCTGTGTGTGCAGCTGAGCTGATGCCGGAGGGCTTCTGAGCAAGTCTCTAGCGGCAGTTCTGTCCTCGGCCGCCAGGTGGCGGTGGTGCCTGGCGCACAGGGCATGGAGGGAGGAGGCTCAGGGAGGCTTGGGGGATGCAGATGGGGACAGGGATCCGGGACAGCGGAACTTCTCCCATTGACCCCAGACCCACCACAGGGCAGTAGGGGGAGATTGGCGCCAGAGACACTAGGATGGGCGGCAGGTCACAGGGGGCAGCCAGGAATCAGGGATTAGGAGCCAAACCTGGAAGGCAGGAGCCCAGGGGAGCGGTGGGGGGCGGGGTCCTGGTGCAGGAGGGGTGCGGGCTGGGGACGAGGGCGGGGGATCTGAGACCCAGGACTGTGACGGGGTAGGGTTATCGCGGGCTGGGAGCGGAGTGGGTTACCTGGGAAAGGGAGATCTCTTGAGGATAGAGTCTGAGATGCAAGGTCCTGACCCAGGTTCCTAGGTTGAAGCGGGCTGGAGGGAGAGTGGGGTTCCTGTCCCGCCTCCTGAGACAGACCCTCTGGGTGAGGGCAGATCCCTGGGAGGAAATGTGTCGATGGGATCCCCTCAGGTGGCAGGTCATTGGGGGCAAATACCTGGTCCTGAGAGAAGGCATTGTCCCCTGGAAGGAGCCTGCCTTGCAGGACTGAGGAAAGGCGCCCCCGTGATCTGCACAGCCCGCTCCCCGGGGAGGCCTCGGTCACCCTATCCAGCCCTGCCTGCTCCCCTCTCTGGGCTGCTTTCTTTCCGGGGCGCTGGCATCCCTGTCAGTCAGGGGGAGAGGCTGTGAGAGGCAGGATGGGTGTGCGGGGATGCTGTAGAGATCTTCCTGTCTGGATCCCCGGGAGCACCCATCCTGCCTTGTCTCCACTGGGAGGACTCCCATCCGCGCCTCCCATCCTCCACCGTAACAGCCCCATTCTGCCTGGTCACCCTCAGGAGTACCTGGACCCCTGGGAACACCTCCATCCTACTTGGTTCCACCACCAGAGCTCTCCCATCCCACCCGGTCCTCCCTGGGAGCACTCCCATCACACCTGTTCCCCCTCGGGAGCACCCCCATCACACCTGTTCCCCCATGGGAGCACCCCCATCCTGCCTGGTCACCCTCGGGAGCACCCCCATTATGCCTGGTTTCACCATGGGAGCACTCCCAACGGCAGCACCTGCCCCTCCTGCTCCTCCCCCCCCCGCCAGGACCCTAAGCAAGTCACCTGCCTCTGTTCACATAAAATCTCTCCTGATCCCAGAGAGGATGCGAACGGGCCGACCTCATCAGCCTGTTCATGGGGTTAAATGAAAAAACACATAAATTGGTGCTTGGCACCATGTACTCAACAAGTAGTACTGATGTGATTTTTTTCAGGTTTATTTCATCATATTGAGATGGAGAGAGAGAGAGAGAGCAGGGGAGGGGGAGAGAGGGGAAGAGACAGAGTCTGGACAGGCTCGGTGCTGTCATCCCAGAACCCAGTGCAGAACTCGAACCCATGAACCTGTGAGATCATGTCCTAATCCGAGATCAGGAGTCAGACGCCCACCCGACGAGCCCACCACGTGCCCCACAGCACCTGCACTGAAGAGGAAGTGCAGGGGCGCCCGGCTGGCTGATCGGTGGGGGGTGCGAGTCGGGATCTGGGGGTGGTGCGTTCGAGCCCCAGCCATGCTGGGAGTGAGCCTCCTTAAAATACGTAGTCTGATGTTTCTTGGCTTACATTTTATTCTGTTATTCCTGACTTTAATATTTTTTGTCTTTTTCTGCTTTGAAATGAGCTCTCAATTACAAAATATCAAACTACACTCAAAACTGCCAGCCCCCGGCGCCCTGTGGAGGCGCTCACAGGTAAGGACAGGTGGCGGCGGCAGGTGGCGAGTGGAGGGAGGTGACCGAGCAGTGCTTACAGATGTTCGCAGGAAGCTGCAAGGATCCAGCGGGCTGTGCCCCACGGTGGCACGGGCTCGACTCGTCCCTACCCGGGTGGGCGGCCTCTGTGTTTGTGTTCAGATTCCACACGGCAATACAAGTTCTTCCAGTTAGGGGTTCTTGGCTTGCACTGACCACAGGACGGCCGGAGGGCGCCGGACCAGTCTATTAGTTTTTCAAAATGCTGTTGTAGACCTGATAGCTGTGCTTAGGGACATGAGGAGGTCTACACTTCGGCGACAGCGTAGAATTTGGGTTTCCTGGCTGGATACGTGGCTCAGCCAAAACCCAGATGCCGTCCGTGAGCTCCCGGGGTCGGAGCAGCATGCCCTGCCCGTCCGAATTCCTCTGGGCAAGAGTATAAACATTGTTGTTTTGCAATTTGCTGGAAACAGTGTCGGCATTTAAATGACATTCCTTAGTCTGGAACCGAAGATCATTTTCAGTGGGAATATCCTTCCATGTTGCAGGCAAGACCTGGCGCTCCATGTTGCCGTCTCCCACAAAAAGCACATTGAGTGGGACGAGGCAGCAGAGTAGAAGACATCGATACTGTTCTTCACAGCCGCCTGCGGTTGTCAGGGGCTCCGTCTTCCTGACTGGGCCCAGGTGTTGGGAGCAGGAGCCCTCGGTGCTCTGGTCTGGCGGCAGTGCTGTAGGATGGCCAGCGGAGGGCCGGGGATGACACCAAAGCTATTCTTGTTAAACCGGATTGCAACGTCTGTCGTGTGCTGCAGGGCTTGGTTCATTTCCATCTAGATGTGTCCTTGGCGGTGAGTAAATGTTCCGGAAATCTCCAACCCTTTTGCTTTCACTGCAGGCAGCCAGACAGCCTTAGGAGCCACCTATCCACCAGGCGCCACGCCTGTCCCCATGGAGAGGTCAAATAGGTCATTCACAGCACCGCTGACTACAGCAGTCGTAGGTGACAGAGCGAAAGTTGCAGGTCTGAGGACGGGATGAAGGGCTGTCCCACCAGACTATCTGACCTCCTCCCAAGAGATCCACTGCTCCCGTCTGCATGAGGACACCTGTGGCACACTGACTGGGGGACCAAGGTCAAGGGTTAAAAGGTCTCCTAGAAGGTCACCCGAGAGGGGATGACCTGAGGCTGCTCCAGGTTGGTGGCAGGGCTGTCACCGGCATCGGTGCCCCCATGATGTATCGGCAAGTGTTTGCGATGGATTCCATGACCTCCTTCCGCAAAAACATTGGGAGGCTTAAGGTATACCAATGCCAAAGGTCCAATGTGGCCTGTTAGCTCATCCAGCAGAGCTGGCTCAGTAAGAGCTGTCTCCTCTGAGAATCGTGGCTTCTCAGACAAGACTACTTCTTTGGCTGTGACAGGGTCCGTTGAGAGAAGGCACTAATAAACATAGTCTTGGTCTCGAAGGTCAGGATTATCAGAATCCTGTGTTGCCCAACTCAAGACTTGCTGGACCAGCTCTTGCGTTTCTGACGGTTTCTTGAGAAACAGCTCCGCTATGGCCGAAAGCAGAGTGAGCTGCACCTGGGGGCTTTCATCGTGAAAACCCTCCAGGAAGCTCCCCAGTGACTCATCTGCAGGGTCAGTTCTCTCGGCATATTCTCCCACAATCCAAATCACAGCTGCTCGAGCATCCGGTCCATCCAAGGAGTCCGAGTTCTCACACAGAGTGGCGATGATGCTTTCATACTTGGTGGGGTGTTTCCGAAAGATGCCCCTGACGACAACAATTACCTCGTGGACCCCATAACTCACTTTGGTCTGGATGAGATCAAGCACTGCGCTCTGCACATTGCTCCACTTGGATGGCACACCGCCCAACGGCCCGCACGGCTCTGCAAACAAAGTCAACATCCGCCTCTGTGGCATGGTCCTTTCATTCTGCTGTTATGCCCAGATCACAGTATCGTCCCCCCAAACCAGAGACCACCAGGGAGAACAGGGCACGCACGCAAAAGCAAAGGGCATTTTTATTACGGCTTAGGCTCGCCAGACCTATGTTCGGGCTCACAGACTTCACCAGCACAGTGGATCCGAGCTGAGAGCCTCGAACAGAGGAGAAGCAGGGTTTTTATGGGCCTGGGAAGGGGAAGTTACAAGAGATTGTGACATAGGCACAGCGACCCAATCAGGGTCAGATGATGGTATTGACAACAGTTCAGGCAAACATATTATTTAGAACATTGTTACTTTTGGTGGGACCCAATCACAATAGTTGAGGTATCCTTGAAATGAACCAATTACAGAGTGAGCACAGGCAGAGTTTATCCTGAGAAGGGGAAGTCATCCTGATTGGTTGCCCTTTATGTAAATGAGGGACGCTGGCCTGGCCAATCAGGAGTTGTCCGCCACGCCCCTTTATGCAAATTTTTTGTTTTCTAAGTGGACCAACCAGAGGTAGGATTATCTTTCTGAATATGCAATTTTTGGCATCCAGAGTGGATGAATCAGAGGCAAGACTGGGTTCTGCATTCTCTGAGGCTTCCTGAAGCCTGTCACGGAGTTTGTTTGGTCCTTACATTGCCAGGACCTGAGCAATGTTGGCTTGGGATACCAAACGAATCATGACGTCCAATTTCTCTAGTTTAACATAGATGGGATCATTATACTTCACAAGGAAGACTTTGATTTCCTGCTTCAAGATTTCAGGCCATTGGGGATGTGTCGAGTAGGAAATTGCTGCAGTGGAGATCAAGGAGGTTGTCTCCTACTTTCTCCTCGAGGGTTTTGATGGTTTCCTGTCTCACATTCAGGTCGTTCAGCCATTTTGAGTTTATTTTTGTGTGTTGTGTAAGAAAGTGGTCTAGTTTCATTCTTCTGCATGTTGCTGTCCAGCTCTCCCAGCACCACCTGCTAAAGAGGCTGTCTTTTTTCCATTGGGTACTCTTTCCTGCTTTGTCAAAGATTAATTGGCCTTACATTTGTGGGCCCAGTTTCGGGTTTTCTATTCTATTCCGTTGGTCTATGTGTCTGTTTTTGTGCCAATACCATACTGTCTTGATGATGACAGCTTTGTAGTAGAGGCTAAAGTCTGGGATTGTGATGCCTCCCGTTTTGGTTTTCTTCTTCAGTATTACTTTGGCTATTCGGGATCTTTTGTGGTTCCATACGAATTTGAGGATAGTTTGTTCTAGCTTTGAGAAGAATGTTGGTGCAATTTTGATGGGGATTGCATTGAATGTGCAGATTGCTTGGGTAGTAATGACATTTTCACAATGTTTATTCTTCCGATTCATGAACAGGGAATGGTTTTCCATTTCTTGGTGTCTTCTTCAATCTCTTTCATAAGCTTTCTATCGTTTTCATCACATAGATCTTTTACATCCTTGGTTAGGTTTACTCCTAGGTATTTGATAGTTTTTTGTGCAATCGTGAATGGGATCAGTTTCTTGATTTCTCTCTCTGCTGCTTCATTATTGGTGTATAGGAATGCAACTGATTTCTGTACGTTGATTTTGTACCCTGCAACTTTACTGAATTCATTGATCAGGTCTATAAGGCTTCTGGTTGAGTCTGCCAGGTTTTCCATGTAGAGTATCATGTCATCTGCGAAAAGTGAAAGTTTGACTTCTTCTTTGCCAATTCTGATACCTTTTATTTCCTTTTGTTGTCTGAGCGCTGAGGTTAGGACTTCCAGCACTATGTGAACCAAGAGTGGTGAGAGTGGACCCCCCTGTCGTGTTCCTGATCAGGGGGAAAGCTCTCAGTTTTTCCCCATTGAGAATGACATTGGCTGTGGGCTTTTCATAAACTGCTTTTATCACATCCCCAAAGGCAAGGGAAATGAAAGCAAAACTGAACTCTTGGGACCTCATCAAGATAAAAAAACTTCTGCACTGCAAAGGAAACAATCAAGAAAACTAATAGGCAACCAACAGAATGGGAAAAGATAGTTGCAGATGACATATCAGATAAAGGGCTAGTATCCAAAATCTACAAGGAACTCACAAAACCCAACACCCCCAAAAAAATTAACCTGGTGAAGAAATGGGCAGAAGGCATAAACAGACACTTCTCCAAAGAGGACATCCAGATGGCCCAGAGGCACATGAAACGATGCTCAACATCGCTCATCATCAGGGAAACACAAGTCAAAACCACACTGAGATACCACCTCACGCCAGTCGGAGTGGCAAGAATGAACAAATCCAGAGACTATAGATGCTGGTGAGGGTGTGGAGAGATGAGCACCCTCCTACATGTGGGTGGGAATGTAAACTGGTGCAGCCGCTCTGGAAAACAGTGTGGAGGTTCCTCAAAAAACTATCCATAGAACTCCCTTATGACCCAGCAATAGCACTGCTAGGGATTTACCCAAGGGATACAGAAGTGCTGATGCATAGGGGTACATGTACCCCAATGTTCATAGCGACACTGTCAACAATAGCCAAATCATGGAAAGAGCTTAAATGTCCATCACCTGATGAGCGGATCAAGAAGATGTGGTATATATACACAATGGAGGACTCCATGGCAATGAGGAAGAATGAAACCTGGCCATTTGTAGGAAAGTGGATGGACCTCGAGAGTGTCTTGCTAAGCGAAATAAGTCAGGCGGAGAAGGACAGATACCATATGTTTGCACTCATAGGTCTAACAGGAGAACAGGAGAAATCGAATGGAGGACCAGGGGGAGGGGAAGGGGAAAGAGAGTTGGGGAGAGAGAGGGACGCAAAACTTGAGAGATGATTGAATACTGAAAATAAACTGAGGGCTGAAGGGGAAGAGGAAGGGGGGAAAATAGGTGGTGGAGATGGAGGAGGGCACTTGTGGGGAAGAGCACTGGGTGTTGTATGAAAACCAATTTGACAATAAACTTAAAAAAATGAACTGAACTTCCAAAAGTAAATAAATAAGTAAGTAAATAAACAAATAAAAAGAAAAAAAAGATTTCAGGCCTGTTCTGGACAATTAGACTGATCTTCCTCAGGGCGCGTCCTGCCCCTCGGGCTCCCCATCAGCAGGGTGACAGAGTGGAGGGACCAGCTTCTTCAGCAGCAGATTGTAGGAGTCGGAGTCCTTGGGTGACAGCTCTAGAAACTTCATTCAAACTTTTACTGCTTCAAGCACCACGTCCGAGGTGGCCTGAGGCACCCGGGGAGTGACAGGCCCACGGATGCTCTGAGCCTCCCGGTCGCCCTCAGGGCTGTAAGCAGAAAGGCAGTCCCGGGTGCGACTCTGGCCCATTCCGTGCACTCATTCAGGGCTGTCAGCGGCTTCTTAATGTTCTGTGGGTTCAGACCGAGCAGAGTGCTGTTTGGGTGAGATTCACTGGTTCCAGACGCCGCTGCGACGGCATCAGCCACCATGGATGGACTTGAATCTGCCCTGAGATCCCGCAGAGACCCCAGAAGTCCCTGATCCCCCACCTTCCGGGCACTGACATGGCTGAGCTCTGCCGCACCACCTGCTGCTGCTTTCGGAGCACAGGGATCTTCGTCCTTCCAGCACGTGCGGAGCGGCTCACAGAGATGCCTGGAATCTTGTCCACCCGGACGCACCCGCGGTCCTGACTGCCAAGGCCCGCGTGAGAGGACCAGGTCTTCACGGTCCTTCACAAAGCTGTAGACGCCGTGACGGCCACGTCTGGCTGACGCTTGGCGTAATTCATCAGCTAGAGACCCACGAGCCTCTCTAATTCCAGATTGTCAGCTTGCAAACAGCTCACTCCATCTGGAAGGAGAGAGCTAACATCCGTCCCCACAGCCGTGGCAGCAACCGCCTTCCTCACGGCCTCCTTCCTCTCTTCTTCCTTTTCACTGCTGAGTTCAGCCTTCAATTCAAAGATTTCTCCTTTTCTATTGGTGGTGAAGTCCTTGGAGTCAGTCATGGTATTGGATCTTTAATGTGCGCCAGAGACAAGGGCGGGGGTGGAGGCAGAAGCCAGAGAGCAGGACCCAATTTATTTATTTTGTGAGACAGGGAGAGAGAGCGTGCACATAGGAGCAGGTAGGGGCAGACAGAGAGGGAGGGAGAGAGAATCCAAGCAGGCTCCACGCAGTCAGTGTCAGAGCCCAAGGCCGGGCTGGATATCAGGAACTGAGAGATCATGCCTTGAGCTGCTCTCAAGAGCCTGATTTTTTTAAAAGTTGAAATCCTCTAATGTTTTATTATTTTTCTAGTATTTTATTTATTTATTTATTTTTTATTAATAGTTCATTACCAAGTTGGTTTCCATAGAGCATCCAGGGCTCTTCCCCACAATGCCCCCCTCCATGACCATCCACCCTTCCCCTTCCCCCCTCCCTCTTCAGCCCTCAGTTTGTTCTCAGCATTTAAAAGTCTCTCATGATTTGCCTCACTCCCTCTCCCAACTCTTTCCCCCTCCTTTCCCTTCCCATGGTCCCCTGTTAGGTTTCTCCTGTTAGACCTATGAGTGACAACATATAGTATCTGTCCTTCTCCGCCTGACTTATTTCGCTTAGCATGACTCCCTCGAGGTCCATCCATTGATTTTTAACCGACTGAGCCACCCAGGTGCCCCTGTTCGTTTAAATGTTCAAGATGAATGACACAGAGGAAATAAATCTTTCCATGTCTCGCTGGAAGATCGCTCCTATGACAAATGTCAGGTTACACACATGGTTAAAACCTGGAGCAAAGGTGCCCAGAAAAAGAGTCTCCCTTCTGCCTGTTTCCCTCCAGCCCCGCTTCTCAAGGGAACGCAGTTCATTGTAGCTACTGTGTTTCTCTGAGCTACTTTGTATCCGTTATCTAGATACATCAGTGTTTCATGTGCCATTAAGTAACATCAATACTACGATGTATCCTAATCTCAGAAACCTGCAACATGAAACAAACATCTGCCCACATGCTCTTGAGGAACAGCCACTCCTCTCCCATGAGCCCCCGGGGCAGCCTCTGGACCGCAGCCTCCTTCCCAGTCGTGCTTGGGACTCTCTCTTCTGGTCTCACTTCCAGCTGCCTCCCCCACCCCCACTCTGTGCCCTGTGGCCTGTCCCCACCTCTCCGCCCTGTCCCTGGGCTGAGTTCTAGGAAAGGTCCTCCCTTGTCCCTCAGGTTGTCCACACTCTTCCCTTGACGACTCCATAAGGGATGGGGTCAGTCCCCCTGATGTGTGACCTGTCCCCTGTGTCCCCACCGCTGGAAGGTGACCCCTGCCGAGGGGACACCACCAGGACCTGACCTGTCCCCCACATGAGACCATTCCCTTAGTAATGGAGGTGAGAACACAAAGGAGTAATAAAACATGGCTGACAGGCACTGCCTGGGGCCGTGGTCAAGGTCAACATCAATAGTCACAGTGTCTCTTCCCAGGACCAGTGTCAGGAACCTAGGAAGAGGCTCCTGACCGTGTGTCCCATGGACTGTTTCCATCTCAGAGTGTAGTGGTCCAGTTCTGGAATGTGGGGTATTGTAGGGGTGCAGATGGGGAGCCCTGATCAGCATCTTCTCCATGACCTTGGGAATTTACAGCTGAAACAAACCTCCTGTGGGGGGGCACCTGGCCATCTTGTCAGCATTTAGAACCGGGGCCTCTAGAATCTGTGAGGTGGGGCCTCGAAGTTGTCTGGATTCCCCCGTCTGCACAGGCTGCTAACCCCTTCCACGACAGGAGGGCTGAGCCCTTCCTCAGGCTTGAGGCCCCCAGAAGCCTGCCTGCAGGAGATTCCAGAGGCTGTGGAGCATCCCTGACAGCCCCTGGTAGCAGCGCTTCAAGGATCACCAGGACCCGCCTTCCTTCCAGAATCTGAGGACCAGCCGCTCAGCTGGGCAGGAATCCGTGTGCAGGTGCAAAGGCAGGGCCGGCCTGCAGGTGGGGGTGCCTTGGAGAGCTCGTGGGGCAGGCCTAGGTTTCCGTTGAGGCAAAAAAGGCCAAACAGGCCCCGTGTCACCTGTTTGCCATGTGTGAGCCCAGCTCCCGTCATGACCTCGGGACTTGGCCCAGAGGGACTTACCAAAGTTTCTCTTGACCATGGCCTCCTCCATGCCTGTCAGCTTCTCTGTGTTCTGTGAGTTCAGACCAAGGGACAAAGACACATGTCTACCATTATAGTGTCACACAGGGTATTTTCACTGCCCTAAATCCTGCGTTTCCCCTGTTCATGACTCCCATCCCCCAGCCCCGGGGAAATGCTGATGTTTTTACTATTTCCACAGCTTTGCCTTTAATGGAGCCTGGGTGGTTCCGTTAGTTAAGTGCCTGACTCTTGATTTCTGCTCAGGTCATTATCTCACAGATCATGGGTTCGAGTCCTGCTTTGGAATCTGTGCTGACAGCCTGGACACTGCTTGGCATATTCTCTATCTATCTATCTATCTTTCTCTTTCTCCCTCTGCCTCTCAACTGAGTGCTCTCTCTCTCTCTCTCTCTCTCTCTCTCTCTCTCAAAAGATGTATATAAACAGAACAAATTAATTTACTGTTTCCAGAAGGTCATGTAGTTGGAATCATACCGTGTGTAATCCTTCAGTTTGGCGTCTTCCATGTGGTGACATGCATTTCATTCCCTGCAAGTCTTTACGTGATTTGATAGCTCGTCCCTTTTAGAGCTGGTGCTGTTCCCTTGTCTGGATTTACTGGTTTATTTGTTTATTCATTGAGTGCAGGACCACTTGGTTCTTCCAGGTCTTGGCAATTATGAACGATGTTGTCAGAAACATCTAGATTTAGGTTTTGGTGTGAACTAGGTTTTCACCTCCTTTGAGTGATTACCCAGGAGTGAGGTTGCTGGTAGGAATGCGTAGGAACAGCTGAGGCTTGTGGGAAACCACCAGGCCGTGTTCCAAAGCGGTTGCATTATGTCTGTTCCCAGCAGCAGGAGTGTATCCTGTGTGTCCTGTTTGGTGAGGTGTGTGTGGGTGCCTTGGGCCTCTCTCTTGATTGTGTTGTTGGTTTTCTTCTTGTTGAGTGTTCAGAGTGCTTTATGTGTGCTGCCTGACACTTCTTCATCAGATCTGCCTTCTGCGGATTCCCCCCCGCCCCCAATTCTGTGCTTGTCCTGCCTTCCCGTGAGGGTCTTTGCAGAGCAGACGTGTTGCATTTCATGAATTCCAGCCTATCTCTTCGTTCTGTCATGAATTATGCCTTTTGGGTCTTTCTGAAACATGATCGCCCGTCCTGAGAACATCTAGATTCCCCCTGTGTTGTCATGTTGGAGTTTCCCCGTCTTCATGTATGTGGAGGTCACTGATCCCTGAATTAATCTCTGTGAAGGGTGAGAGCTCTGTGTCTGGGTTCTTTTTGCTCGTGGACGTCTGGTAGTTCCAGCCCCTTTTGTTGAAGAGACTGTCATTTGTCCGTGGTGTTGCCATTGGTCCCTTGTCACGATCAGCTCACCGTCTACACGGGGGTCTATTTCCGGGCTCTCTCTTCTGTTGCATGATCTATTTGGCTCTTCTATCCCTGAATCTGTACTGTCTGGAGGATTGTAACTTTCTAAGAAGTCTTGAAGGAGGGGGTGTCGGTCATCCACCTTGACTCTTCTGCAACATGGTGTGGGCTCCTCTCGGTCATTTTGTTTCCATGCAGACTGTAGGATCCCATGACCGATATGTACAACAGAACTTGCTGAGCTGTAGATTGTGTTTGTCCTAATGTATTGATCAAGGTGGGAAGAACGGATATTGAGACAGTAATGAGTCTTCTTAGCCATGAACATGGTCTCTCTCTGCACATATTTATAGAGTTCTCTGATTTTATTCTGAGAGCCCTGTAGTTTTCCTCATAAAGATCTTGGCATATTCTGTTATATTTAGGCCTAAATGGTTCACTTTTGTGTTGTCAGTGAACACGGGACTGTGTGTTCATTTTCAAAATCCTACTCTTCATTGCTGGTGTGAAAGTGAGTAATTGAGTGTCACGTAGGAACCTAGTGTTTCCTGCACCCATGTGACCATCCCCAATCAGATGAAGAGTACTTCTGCTTCTTGTTGTGTTGGTTCTTTTGGATTTTGTACACAGAACCCCACGTCACCTGTGGACAAGTTGGTTTTATTTCATCCTCCATAGTCAGTATGCCTGTTATTGAATTTTCTGAAGGTGGAGGAGAAGCAAGCCCCACCCTTTGGAGGGCCAGAGGTGCTGGCCCATTGTGACACAGGAAGTGCAGGGGGGAGTCTGTGGTGAGGAAGGGCCTCCGTGGACCTCCAAGCCAGCAGAGCTCCAAACACAAGCTTGTTTCCTCTGCTGGGGGATTAGAAACCAGAGAGGCTGCCCTGGGGCCGGCTGGTCTCCCTCCCCCTCCAGTGTCGCTTCTCAAGGTCAGAAGGGACTTGGGTTTGGAAAGACCAGTGGCCTAAGAGCCTGAGATGTGGGCCTGGCCCTGCCACATCCTGGCTTCCAGACCGTGGGCTAATCAAGTACCATACAGGGGCCCTGACATTTCTCATCTGTGAAATGGCCTCTCACAGGGACAATGTTTGTGAGCCACTGAAACCTCAACACAGTGTGGACAGCGACATTAGCTCTCTTGCTGCCCAGGATGGCGGGAGGTGATGGAGATCCATATCTGGAGGTTGAAACTGTCCCTGGAGCAGAACCAGCCTGGCGCACGTGGTGGCCGCCCCTCCAGTGTCCCTGACCCGCAGCTGCTGGGGGCTCCGTCCTGGGCCCCGGGCCCCACCCCCACCACTGGTTCACAAGCAAACACCCCTCCCCTGAGGGAGCTCCCCAGGGCTGCAGGGATGGAGACAGGGGCTTGGCTGCTGTGCTCCCCACCCCCCTGCAGCGGGCAGTCCATCCAGAGTTTCTCCCTACGAGGCTTTGGGACTGAGCCTCTGAAGGACCGTCCCCGGTACTGGACGGGATCAGGGGGAGAAGGCAGAGCTGATGCTCTCTCGTCTGAGGTGCGCAGAGCAGGTCAGGGGCCCAGGGTGGAGGCGGGGACTCAGTGGAGGCCACACTGTTGAAGTGCAGACAAAAGCAGAAGGAAAAGGAAAATTTAGCTGGTTAAAGAAGTAAAAAAAATTTGGTGTAAAGAAGAGGACAGGCATAAAAGCGTGGTGAGGGGAGGGGGGGACTCTGAGTCCTGGAAACATGGTTAGTGTGACCCTGCGCACAGCAGGAAAGGGCTCTCCTGGGGGCCTGCTGGGAGCTGAGATCACAGGGCAGGTGGTGCCCACGGGACGGGCCCCTCCCAGCCGCGCTCATCGAGGGCATGTTCATACTTTTATCTGCCATCATTCCTGAGTCCCTTGCAAGGCTGGAGGTGAGAGAAGCATCTGGAGCAGCCAACCTGTCCTACAATTAGCTCCGCCCTGGGTGGGAAGACTAAGAGGTGTTCCGAGCGAAGCTTTCCTTCTCTCATGCCTCTGCCTTCTGGATGTTTCATCTGCAGCCAAGTTTGCCCAGAGCAAGCCTGGAGGGAGGCAGCCTGTGATGGGAGCCCGCCCAGAGGCCCCCCGCCGGTGCTGGGCCCCCTGGCTCCTGGGATTCACCAGCCTCCTCCTCAGTGAGTGGCCCGGGTCCCTGCAGGGAAGGCGCTGTTCGGGGCAGGGAGGGGCTCCTGTGGGTCTGATGTCTGTGGGGCAGGACCCGAAACACCACCACTGTCCTATGTCACATGCGGGGCCTCTCTTTCCCAGCTGTGGTGGAAGGAAGAGGACAATGAGCTTGTGCTGGTGGTGAGGCCGGAGTCTGGGTGCCAGGAGCCCTCACGGGGTCCCCGGTGCTGGGTCCCGGCCATGGGCTCCTGCATAGATTCCTGGGGCTGTGGGACCAGGATCCCGTAGACCTGGCGGCTTGAACCACATGAGTTCTTGTCTCACCCTTCAGGTCTGTGTGGAGCTGAGGGGGCTCAAGACCAATAGGGAGGGTGTGGTTCCCCCTCACCCCTGCACATGCAGAGGAGGAGCAGATCCTGGGGCTGCTCTCAGGCCTCCCTTTTCCCGGGTGTTGGCCCGTGGCTGCCCCCAGTCCAGCCAAGATGGTGTCCTGTGGTGTGTGCTCCCACGGGTGACTTTGCGCACCTGCGTGTGATGTCTGCTCTCCTTCATGTGACACATATGCCTCTGTGTGCGACGCACACTCACATGTGTGTGACGCGTGTGCACCAGGGGTAGAACCTATGCAGCCCTGTGGGCCACCTGTGCACGGCGGTGTGACACGTGTGCACTCGGGTGTGACACACACACTCAGGTGTGACTCTCATGCACTCAGGTGTGGCTCACATGCATTGAACATGATGTCTGCACACCTGCATGTGAAGCGTGCACACCCGTGTATGGTGCGTGTGCCCCCAGGCTGGGGTGTGTCTATCCGCTTGTGCAGAGACTTCAGTCCAAGGCCACTCAATGCACAGTGTTTACAGAGCAAAGAGCAAAAACTCTCCATCACACGTGGACAGAACTCGAGTCCACGAGGGCCCGTGCGCAGCTGTTAAATGAGACACTTCCACGTGGGCAGACTGTTCACTCCTGGTCCGAGGCTGCAGCCATCCCTGCCACGTGGGCGTCCCCACAGCGCAGCCCCTACATGGCAGCTGGCTCGTCCCAGCAGTGAGGGACAGGATGTGAGAGACACAGAAGTCACACTCCTGAGAGACCTGCTGTCACTGAGCGACGCCCATCACTGTAGCTGAGCTCCATCCTCAGAGCGAGTTTCAGGGCGCGGCCCCCACTGCAGGGCAGGGGCTCCCGCGGCAGGTGGGCGGTGGGGCCTCTGCACCACGGAGGAAGCTCCCCCTGCACTGGTGCACTTGGCATTGACCCCAACTTGCCCGGTGCTTTCCATCCGTGATGTCATCATGTCCAGACGCTCAGCGTTAGGCGGTGAGGACACTCGGGTCAGCACTCTGGACCATGTTCAAGGGGACGCCCCACTGGGACAGGACCCGACTCCAGCATCGCTCCGGAGTCACGCTCTGCCCCGCCCCCTGGAGTCCAGGGAGTCTGCGGGGTGGGTTCATTAACAAGGTGGGTCTACGGTTTTCTCCTCGTTCTTCATGAAACACACTCACACTTTCTGTCTCCACTGCCCTAGGCGCCTTCAGCACTGTGGTCAGGAGCTCTGGGGCCCGTGGGTCTGGAGTGGAGGATTCTGGAAGCCGCGTTTCCCTGAAGGGGATTCAAGGAGGCTCTGTAGTGTTTCATGTGATCAGACGTCCAGAGGTCCCTCCTGAAGCCGAGCTGGAGAAGGTCTCTTGGGCCGTTAAAAACAAGACAAACTACATGGTTCTCCTGCGCGTCTCTCCCGGGGTAGATGTTCCAGAATGGGTCAACTCCAGGGACAAATACAAGGAGAGAGTACATGTGCTCAACACGACGACCCTGAGGATGGACAAGCTGACCCTGGAGGACAGTGGGCGGTATCAGGCTCAATCCTGCTTCACCGCAGGGATAGAAACTTCCCAGGATTTCCACCTCAGTGTGTATGGTACGTGATGGCCCCTCCCCCAGGACACACGTACCCCCTCTGTGGTCCCTGGGGGTGTCCACGGCCCCCTTGCAGGATCCCTTCCAGACCCCAGACCTCAGGCTCTGCTTCTCCCTTGAAATCAGAAGCCATGTGGTTACTGAGAGTGGAGACGGGGCTGAGACTCCCAGCAGGGGCGGGTCCTCGGGGCTTCAGGACAGAGAAGGGACACGTGGGGACGTGGGGTTTTGCCGGAACCCTCACTGTGCTCACGGGACATGTGCACGTGACAGGTGTGGCGGCGGCTGTTGCTGCTGTCACAGGTGGGACCGCCAGGGGTCTCAGCGCAGCCCCCACTGCGTGTGCACCTGTGCTGTGGATCAGGGTCAGACCTGGGGCCACTGTGATGAGGGTCAGGTGTCCGCAGGGCTGTGCTTCTTTCTGGAGGCTCCGGGGGAGGATCCACGTCTTTCCTGCCCCACTTTGTAGTGGTGGCCGTGTCCTTGGCTGGTGGTCTCTTTCTCCACCTGCAAACCTGGTCCTGGTGGGCTGATCCTTCTGGTCCTGCTTCCCTCACCCTCCCCTCCTCCTCTGTCCACGCGTGAGGACCCTGTGATCCGGCCGTGCCCATCAGGGATCCAGAACATTCTTATTTCCGGTTCAGCTGGTTCGAGGCCTCAGTTCACCTCACCATGGATCCTAAGTCTCCTGCACCCTTGAGAGTTAGCATGTGGTCATCTTTGGGGACACTGGTCACCAGGCACATACACAACCCTTGTGGGGTCCTCCCCGGCCTGTCCCCTCCTCCTTCTCAGCACAGCCCAAGGCCACCCTCACTCCCAGACCCCCCGGTGCAGCTCTGAGCCTCCAGGGACGCAGGAGAAGGTCACAGGGCGGCCCTTCCTCAGAAACGCAGTCAGCACGTCTCTGTCTCTGACTCCCCTGGGTGTCGGGAGACATCCTGCTCTGGGGAGGCGGGTCCTGCAGCCTTGGGTCCCTGAGATTCCCAGACAGACTGTCAGCCTTCTTGTCATTGTCTCCTGTGTGACAGCAAGTTCAGCGTACCTTCTAAGCACGGTTGGGGTGGCCATTCCTCGGGGCCCCGCTGCATCCCCCACAGCGACTTCTCTGATGGGAGCCTGGGGACATTCTCTGGGTCCCAGAGCCACCAGGGGGCCTTCTGCTACTTGGGCCTGAGGTTCTGGCCACCATCGGGGGAGGAGGGGGGCTTGGGGCCAGAGCAGTAAGAAACTTCTCTTCCAGTCTTCTCTGTCTCACAGAGGACAACACAGTGACTTATATTAAGGGGTTCTGGAAGGAGGGGTCAAGTACGTATTTTCTCCGGGGAGATTATCAGATGTGCTCAGTGCAGTGAGATCACCTGGGGCTTCACTCAGCGGCTCCTTCCTTACAGTCACTTGCTGTGTATTTGGGGCAAGTCTGTCTTGTCTGTAAAATGGACTCACCATCCTTAGGGGGAGGGGCCAGGGCGTCAGTGAGATTCCACATGAGAAAGCTTGAGTGTGATGTTCTCCACCAGGTGACGCTCTGTCCTCTTGTCTCTCCTGCACCAGAGCCCATGTCCCACCCCCAGATCCTGGCCGAGATTCTGTCCCTCACACCAGACTGGTGCAACGTCACCCTGGAGTGCCACCCCACGGGACCCACGGGGACCGTCAACGTGTCCTGGGAGAGCAAGGGCCTCCCCAGGGAGCTGGAGCAGACGGGGGCCCCGGGCCCAGACCCCAACCCCTGGACCCTGGCTCTGCAGCTGCCCCTGAGCCGGCCCAGCCCCAGTGTCACCTGTGCGGTCAGCAACCCGGTGGACCAGAAAACCACCACCCGGGTCCTCGGGGAGGTCTGTGGCCACGGTGAGTGTGTCCTGCCTGAGGGGAGGGGCCTCCCGGAGCTCAGGTCCCCCTGGGTGTGGGTTCCGGGTCTGTCCCCTATGTTTATGTCATCACCTGCCATCTGTCACCCCGTCCAGGAGGCTGGCAGGTGCATCCAATTGGCTTCTACCTTTTGATGTCTCCCTCCTGCTCCTCTGCACCCCTCACCCCTGCTGCTTCAGGAAGCCTCCCTCCATACTCTCCCCTCCCTCATCCCTCAGTCCTTGTGTGTCTCAGGAGGTTTTCAGGAAGGAGAGTAGGGGTGAGTCAGTGGTCTGCGGCACCTGAGGGAGGCGGGGCCAGCCGCAGCCTGCAGGGTTCAGGGCTCGGGGCTCCTGTGCCCGGTTATGGTCTCAGGGACACACTTCCCACGCACGTTCTCGCCTGGATTCCCAGAGGTGCCCAGGTCTCCTCAGCCCGGGTTCCTGTCAGGCCGTTCCCTCTGCCACCAGACCTTCCACATCCAGTGTCCCCTTCCCACTGATTCCAGTCCAGTAACCCCTTCTCTGCAGCAACCCTGCGGACTATGACCCTGCAGACACACAGGGCCTGGCACTGGGTTCACTTCCAGCACTCATTGACCTCGACTAGGGCCCCTCAGTCCCATTAACACAGGGCCCTGCTGTCCTGTCCTCACGCCTATCTCCTTTAGGGGGTGCTCAGGGCCCCACACTGAGAGGAAGTTCTGGCCAAGGATCAGTGTCCTGTGTGGCCTGGACACCCGGATGCGGGTCACGGCTGCTTCTGCTTTGACCTCCTGTCCCATCTCGGCCTCAGGCAGTTTGCTCACAGGGTGTCCCCGAGTGAACTGGATCGGGTCCCCTCTGTGCCACCTCGTTCTACAACCCATTTTCCTGCTGCTGCGGGGAACTTGCTGAGTCAGGGTCCCCTGGTTCCCATGGAGCCCATCCCTCAGTGACCCCTAGATCTTCAGCAAGAGGCTCCTGCCTCCCCCTCATCCTCCTCCCCGGCTCCTCCCTGCCCGGGTCCTCCTCCACCTGCTGCAGGGGAGCTGGCTGCCCCCAGGGCTGGTGATTGGACACGGTGTTCCTGGGCTTGCCCCTCCTTCCAGAGTGCTGCACCCCCCCTGAGTACCTGATAACCTCCCATCCTTCCTCAAGACTCAGTTCATCCCTCACCTCCTCCGGGAAGCCCTCCCTGAAGACCTGTGCACCAGCTGTAAACCTCTAGTGCACCGCCTGGCCCTGGCTGGCTGCCTTTGCATTTCCCAGCCCAGCCACCACTGAATAGCTCCTCAGGGGCGGGGACCTTGTCCTGTCCTCTCAGCACACGGCCCCCAGCAGGGGCTCAGAACTGGGTGGTGAAAGAACCTGCCATGTCCCCTCCTCAGCTGAGACCCGTCCCTTCAGACGTGTCCACGAGCTTGGCAGTGGGCCTCTGACCTTGTCTCTCGTCTGATCCTTCTCCTCTGTCTCTGAGGGGGAAGCAGATCCACGAGTACAGGCCAGTGCTGTTTATATGCCGGACAAATTGGTGACTGGTCTTCTCATCGCGGCAGTCATCATGGCTTTTGTAGTCATCGGAGATCTGACGCGGCGATTTATGAGGAGATACAGGTAGAGCTGGGAGCCTGGGCGAGGCAGGTGCATTTCCCTTCCCGTGCCCACAACCTCCCTCACCCCGGGACCCTGTCTCCCCTTCTCCTGCATCTTGCTGCTCAGGGAACAACACCCCTGTAGATGTCTGGTGGGTGTGGGCATGACCGTGGGGGTCATGGTTGGGGTGGGGGAGGGGACAGGTTTCCCAGGCTCAGATTGAAATTCGATCTCTGTGTGACTCAGAACCATTTTCAAGATTTCCAACTCCTATATACATTTGGTGGCCTTGAGAAAGCAGCACTGGAGACGGCAGGGACAAGATGTGGCCTGGGTCCCCCAAGTCCCTGAGCCTGGGAGTGAGCGTCTCATCTTATTGCCTCTGTTTCCCTTCCAGACCCGCAGTATTAACAGGGGTCCAGGCAGTGCTGGCGCTGTGGGGGGTCACAGGAGCAGCACCGCCTCTGTGTGGGTCCCTCTGAGGCCTCTCTGTCCCTCAGCTGTGGCAGGACCCTCTGTCCACATTGCAGGAATCAGAGGAACCTCATCTAGGACAGGAGACGCTGCTCACTACTGTCTATACTGAGGGCCACTCACCAGGCCAGGTCGTGTGGATGATTTAAACGGAAGAAGCAGGGAATCCGGCCTCTGGGGACACCTGTGCTGTGAGTGTGAGGCCTGCAGCCCTGGTCCTGCCCCTCCCCCTCTGACTGCCCTGAGCAGGGGTGGATTTAGCAACATTGGTGAATTTCTGTGGGAACTCGTTGTGCACAAGTCACCAGAGGACACACGTCGTGGTGGATCGAGGGGGACCGGAGTATTTAAATTGGGCCAAACCTTTGTTCCAGGTCCTCTCAGCCTCAGCTCCTTGGCCCCCCTAGACGGACCCCCTCCCCATACTGTAGGACATGAATCTGCCAGAGCCTCAGCCTCTGGGACTAAGTCATCAGGAAATCACAAAATCCAGCCTTGACCAGTGTAACATCACACCGCTGTCAGTACGTGCGTTCTCTCTTTGTCTTTCTCTCAAAAATAAATAACCGTTCAAAAATAGATGAAATTATCTAAGACCTATTATGGAGTTATACTTTTTAATTTAATTGAAACATTTTGTTTCTTACTGTGACTCTGTGACTCCGCCCTCCCCAGGTTCCCACCCGCCCCTCCCACTCAGTCCCTCCCTGGCCCCCATCCAGCGGGTCAGCGCCAGCCCTGTCTCTCCCCAGAGGACTCCACTAAGTCTGGCGGGAGTCTGGCTGTGCTGAGGCCGTGTCTGCAGTCCTGACCCAACACCCTCCCGTGGCGGCCTGGGGAGCATCTGCCCTTGGACGCCAGAGTGGACCTGCGGGAAACGGAATTCTTGCCTCCTGGGGCCGCTCCCCCTCCCCATCTCCTCCCTCAGCTCTGATCATATTTCCACCCAGATCAGGTCCCGCCATCTCTTCAGCCAAACACCTGGAGTCCCCTCTGCCTCTTCACTCCATACACTCTGGCGTCCACACTCCCTGTAGCCAGTGTGTCGAAAATCTGCCCTCTCTCTGCACGGCCTCCTCTCTGAACCCCGTGTCCTACCCCAGTGCACGGCCCCAGCTTCCGTCCTGTCTGCAAACCTGCAGGTGCTGAACCTGGCCCATCCCTGGCACTGCCTCGTCCCCAGGACCTGCCTGCAGGCTGTGGGCGCCCCCCTCCCGCCTTCAAGGTGTCTGGGAGGCCGACTTGTCAGTAGCATCCAGAAAGAAGATGATGAACTTGAGGACCAAAGACAGAGGCCCTGAGGACACCTCACCCCCAGCTGTGGAGTATCCGGTTCGGGGACACTGGATGTTCTGGACACACAGCACGTTCAGCCTGCTCAGTGCCTGATTCTTGCCCCAGGCCAGCCAGGAAGTGTGAGCAAACTGTCACTTTGAGCCCGTTTCCCTGGGCAGCCGGGGACTCCCACTGACCTCTGCTCTTCAGGGTTGGGTGTGAAGCAGAGGCCCAGAGAGCCAGGCGGGGTGGGGGCAGGAGAGTGATGGAGGCCGTGAGGGTCATGGGTGAAAGCGACCCCAGGCTGAGCCCGCCTGCATCGCCCTGTCCTGCTGTCCCTGTGGTCACTGTCCAGCAGTGAGGTGGAGGCTGTCTGGGCTACCTCTGCCCTCCCAGCAGGGGTGTGTGCCCGGCAGGTGCGGCCTGGACCTCCAGTGTAGATAAGGGGTGTGTGGCACCCACTCCCTCCCCCCTCCCTCTTGGAAACCCAGTGTGTCCACAGAACAGGTGGGGGAGGGGCAGCTCGACACTGGGCTCGTCCTGAGGCCCCCAGGGATTGGGGGCGGGAGAGGAGGGTATCTGGCACCCGGCCTTTTCATTTGGTGCCTCAATTTCACCCTCTGGGGGCTGTTGGAGTTGGGGAGGGACAAACCCTGTGAGTGCGGGGTCTATGGCACCTTTCCATGTGGCTCTGGGGGGTTAGGGGGCACCTGTCACCCCACTCTTCCCTGCTCTGCCTTCACCCCTACGCTCTGCCCAATTCCCTGTCTCCCAATGAGCCCCCCAACCCCGCCGTCCCTGCAAACCAGGCTTTCTGTCCTCAGGGCCTTTTCCAGTGCTCAGTCAGAGACACACACGGAGACCGGAGACCGCGGCAGGAGGCTGGAATTGCCCTGCGCACGGGGTGGGCGGCGGTCAGGTCACTGGGACAGGGGGGCCTAAGCCTCAGCCTCAGCAGGTGCAGGGCCTGCTGGCGAAGCTGTGCCGGCAGCGCCCCCTGGTGGAAGGCGCTGCAGCGGCGGCCGCGAGCATCCTGGTCTCCCAGCCCCGCCCTCAGGGCCCCAGGGAGCAGGTCCTTCCTGGAGCCTGCAGGGCGGACAGCACAGCCTCCCTGCGACCCAGGCCTGGTCAGCTCCGGTCAGAGTCAGATCTGAGAAAGGAGTTCAGGAGCCACGGTCATTCCTGTCCTGGAGCAGGGATCCTATGTGCCTCCTGCTCAGTTAGCGTCTGGTCACCACCTGCTCTGGGACACGGTCTCTTACGGGACAAGCTGAGCTGGGCACCCAGGCCTTTGTGTCCCTTCCGGTCTCTCCAGCCTAGTCCCCCCTTCCCGCACCACTGATGCCTCTCCTTCCCGTGTATTCTCTGTGATTCCCTGGACCTTTCATCCCCA
Organism: Helogale parvula; assembly: GCA_004023845.1. NCBI lineage: Eukaryota > Metazoa > Chordata > Mammalia > Carnivora > Herpestidae > Helogale > Helogale parvula. The sequence continues at coordinate 2,255 of PJEM01006627.1, read as the reverse complement.
ACCTCTCCTGGAGGCACCTCCACACTCTGCTGTCACCCTTTCCTCACCCCTGCCTGTGTGCTGTCTCCTCCCACCTGTCCCTTTGCTTATTGCATATGCCTGAGGCTCAACCATCTCCGAGGCCCCTGTGCACCTGCTCCTGCCATAGGCGGGTGGGGGCGGGGCGCTGCAGGTCCCGTCCTCACAGAGGCTGTGGCTGTGGAGCAGGACCAACGGCCCCAAACGGAACCACGGGCACAGCTCCCCGTCTGAGCCTGGGGAGGGACGGCAGCTCCGCTCAGGCTCCCGAAGAGGAGGGCCCGCTGCCGCTCCGGTTTTCCAGGCCCCCAAATGCTTAGTATTTTCTCCCTAGAGGTCGTGTCTCCACAGAATGCCGAGGACTCACCACCCCAATATGAGGGATTTTTCAAGGGGTCACATTCAGGGTAAGTGTAGAAAATCAGACAGTAGTAAATACAAGCAGCTAAGACCTGGGGCCCATGTTCTAATTACTCGTGTCCTAGAAACAGAAGGCGGCGAGGAGCAGGACGTGTAACCAGTGGGGGCGCCCGTGTGGCTCCTTCTATGACCCGTCAGACTCGTGTCAGGTCAGCTCCTGATCTCAGGATTCCCGTGTTCAAGGCCTGCGTCGGGCTCTGCGCTGACGGTGCGGAGCCTGCTGGGGCCTCTGTCTCTCTGCTCTCTCTGCCCCTCCCCTGCGCCCTCACACATACCCTCTCTCAATTAAATGAACAAACAAACATAAAAACATTAAATAAAGTCGTGTACGTTGTTCACACCCTGTTCCCCATCGCTCACATCTGTGACTAAATCCCCAGGGGAGACAAATCTATTGGAACATTTTGTGCTCTAACCTTGTCCGCGGTGTGCTCTGCTGAACACTCTACCAATTGTTAGACACACGCGAGCGAGCATAGCGTAAACCTACAGGTGACGACGTAAGACACGCCCAGCATGAGCAGCAGGGAGGGGTCAGGACGGGGAGGCTCTGGCCTCAGGAGTCTCCCTGCGTCCTTAGGATCCCAGAGTCCTGTCTTCAGACATAACCCCCGGCTCGCACCTCCCCAGCTTGACCACCTCCCAGGCAGCAGGAACAGGGGGGCTGAGTTGGTCTGTTTGGGGGTTCCAACAAGGACTGTCACAGAGCCCATGGTGGGTCCTCTCTGGCTCCGCCCAGAGGGCTTCCTGGAGGAGGTGTGGAGCCCCTGCACACAGCCCTGCGGTGGCTGGGGGGGGGGCACTGCATGCCAGGTCCCCGCTTCCCCCTCCCCAGGATGAGGGTGGGGCTCCATGTGAGGCCGGATCCCCCCACTCTTTCTGCTCCCTCTGCAGAGGGACCTGCTTCCCAGACTCCTCTTCCCACTGGAGATCGGGCCGGGAGCCTGAGCCACATTAGTTCCCATGTCTGCTGCTCCTTCCCTTCCACGTGTCCCTGTGCACCCACCTGCCCTCCTTGGGGTCACCCCATCCCTCCCCGGAGCCACCATCCTGTTGAGAGAAAATGCTGCGGCCCTCTGGACTGAGGCTCCCACAGCCTTCCCTGAGCGGATTCTGCTGCGACCTCCCGCCGGCCTGGGCGCTGCTCTAGGACAAGGACTTAGCTTCCCGTCCCTGCTCCCCTGTGCTGCACACAGTAGGCACTCATGACCTGTGTGTGCAGCTGAGCTGATGCAGGAGGGCTTCTGTGCAGAGTCTCTCGCGGCAGTTCTGCCCTCGGCCGCCAGGTGGCGGTGGTGCCTGGCGCGCAGGGCTGGGAGGGAGGAGGCTCAGGGAGGCTGGGGGGGCGCAGGTGGGGCTCAGGGGGGCGGGGCCGCGGAACTTCTCCCATTGACCCCAGACCCACCACAGGACAGAAGGGGGAGCATGTCCCCTAGCCCCCGGCCTGATGGCAGCCATGACTGGCCCTGAGGAAGGTGTGGCCCCCTGGAAGGAGCCTGCCTTGCAGGACTGAGGAAAGGCGCCCCCGTCACCTGCACAGCCAGCTCCCTGGGGAGGCCTCTGTCACCCTGTCCAGCCCTGCCTGCTCCCCTGTCTGGGCCGCTTTCTTTCCGGGGTGCAGGGATCCCTGTCAGTGAGGGGGAGAGGCTGTGAGAGGCAGGATGGGTGGTGCAGGGACGCTGTAGAGATCTTCCTGCCTGGATCCCCGGGAGCACACTCATACCACCTGGTCCTCCCCGGGAGCACTCCTATTCTGCCTGGTCAACCCCGGAGCATCCCCCCCCCATTTCTCCCCCTGGGACACTCCCATCTGGCCT
>PJEM01006626.1:61705-108362 GCA_004023845.1 Helogale parvula | reverse complement strand
CCCCCCCCCCCCCGGGCCTGCAGAACGCACGGAGACACGGACCCCACGTGAGAGCTTCGCTTTGGTGTGGACTCTCTGTCCTGACACTTGACTGCTCCGCCTCCCCTGTGACTCTGGACACGTGACTTCTATTCACACATCGCGCTTCCTGTTGAAACGCAGAGGTGGGGGGTCTGCGCCGGTGGAACCGCCGTGCGGGGGAAGGGAGGTGGACGCGCCCGAGCGCAGGGCCCGCGGCACGTGGGCTCCCGACGGGTCTCCACCGACAGGACTCGCAGGGGCCCCGCCCGGAGACCCGCGGACGCGCTCGCGCTGCAGGAGGGGCAGCGGCCTTTCCCCCGTAGGCGGGGGCCTCGCCCGGCACCGCCGCTGCCTTCTGATGAGGCGGACCGCGCTCAGAGTCAAGTGCACGCGGAGCTGCGGGGCCGAACTTGAGGATTTTCACGTCTCTTCATGCCTGCGTCATCGCCCCCCGGGTCAAGACATGGAGCGGTCCCAACCCCCTCGGGCCCCCACGGAAGGAGGGGCCCTGTTCTGGCCGCTGCCACCGCCGCGCTTCTGCTTTTATCGTGATTTCACACGAACGACGTCGTACAGCGCGTGCGCGTAGCGGTCCGGCCGCCCCCAGACAGGGGCGTGTCCGCGAGGTCGACGAGTTGGCGGGTCCGACGTACTTCAGGCTCTGCCGTCCCCGTGAGCCGTGTTCCGGGGAGCGAGGGGGCCCGTGATGGAGCGCAGCGGATTCGGCGACACGCGGCCTCGTCCCGGCTCAGAAGCTCCCCGCCGGCCCTGGAAGGTGTTCAGGGCCGTCCTCACCGAGTCCACACCGGGGGCGGGGGCAGTGGTCCGGCGGCGGAGCTGTCACCTGCCCTCCCCCCGCCCCCGGCAGCTGCTGGCGTCGCCTGGCCAGGACGGGCCCCGGGTGTGCGGGGGGCCAGCGGGGCGGCGTCCGTGCGTCAGGACGCAGGTGCGGACGCCCCTGTCAGCTGGCGCAGCGGCTGGAAGCCAGAGCGACGCAGAGGCTCGGGTCCTGGAGGCTGCGGTCTGGCTCCGGGAGTTACGGCGGCGAGGACGTCCTTCCTCCGGAACGCTCCCTGGATAAGGCGGGAGGCGAGCAGGTGGCAGCTGGGTGCCTGCCGTCTCCACAGTCCTCGCAGGACTGTTCCAGCATTTCACCCGGGCCAGTTTGTCACGAAGACCTTTAAGGTCACTCTTCCGACGGTTCCTAGATGAGGCGTCAGGAAAACTAACAGCCCCGAGGCCGGTAGGCACGGCTGTGATGTAGGCTGAGTTTACTGAGTCACATACAAGGCGGGCTGTGGGTGATGCAGGGGTGAGGTGGCTCCTGGTGCAGAAAGCAGGGCCAAGGCCTCCTGGGTAGTGGTGTGGGCAGGGCACACCCGGCTGGCTGGCAGGCAGGCAGGCGGCCTCATCTGCTTCTGCTAATTAGCTTGTAACTTTGTAACGGCTTTCAGCATCTTTGCCATCAGATTTCAGCGTCAGATTGTCCATTTGTTTTGAAAAACAAGGTGACTATTTCCTGATCTGAACACCTTCCACTCTGAAATTGTTTTTTTAATGTTTATTTACTTTTAGGAGAGAGAGAGAGAGAGAGAGAGAGAGAGAGGGAATGGAGGAGGGCAGAGAGAGAGGGAGACACAGAATGTGAAGCAGGCTCCAGGCTCTGAGCTGTCAGCACTGAGCTGGATGCAGGGCTAGAACCCATAAACTGTGAGATCATGACCTGAGCCAAAGTCGGCTGCTCAACTGACTGAGCCCCCCAGGCGCCCCTGTCTGTTTTTATTTAAACCACAGCTAGAATAGTCCACATTGCAGAGTGCTAATTGGATCATTCTGATTATCAACGTGGACCTGCCAGCAGCCCAGGAAACTGTTACTTCGAGAATCATAGAATTTTATGACTGCCGCAGACCTTGACTCAAATGCCTCATTTTACGGGTCAGGAAAACAGAGACTCTGGCTGTATTGGTGACCAACTCAAGGACACCCAGACAGGTGTTTGAAAAACCTACGACTATTGCATTCTGACCTCAGGCTGCTCCTCTGAGCTACATCTGCCTGTTCCTTTCAAGAGAATCACCCAGAAAATTATCTCCTTTCCTAAAAGTCCTGCTTCTGCTCTTGGAGTCAACAGTGCCTTAGTAGACCATAGCAGGCCCGAGGGAATGATTTAATATCAGTGAGCTGCTTCCTTAGCTCCTTCGAAACTTAGCGCCTTCAAGACCTAAGAATTATTTAAGCTGGCGGCATTTATACACGTAATTATCATCACACCGGGAATAACACTTTTCTTTCAAAGTCCGGGTGGAACATGGTAGCTGATGTTAAAATGGCGCCGACTTCCCGTTTGGTGAGCATCGCCTTGCGACGGAGGCATCCTGGCGTTTGGTTGCATCAGTCATACGAGGTGGCTAACACGTGTTTGGGGAAGGGCTTGTGGTCCACGGACGTGTTAGCCCGCCAGCCTCTGGGGTGAATTCTTTTGTCCTTCCTCATGGTGGTTTTGGAGTTGATCCCGTGGAGGACCTGTTCCCAGGCAGACAGCTGAATGTCGGTCGGTTCGAGGAAGCAGAGCCTTGAATTCTGCAGTTTGTTCTTTCTCTGTGGCCACTGGGGCGGGCCGCCACTCAGCCCGGGGCTCTTTCTGGGGGGGAGGATGGCAACTCTCTCCGTCCTCAGCTGCAGTGCACTGAAACTTTAAAGTTGGGGCCTCCAAAGTTTATTAGGGGGCAGATTTAAACGTCTGTTCCAGGCTTAGTTTTTCTTGGTTGGAAGTCATTCCTTTTTTTAAAAAAAAAGTTAGTGAAACTTGGGGCGCCTGGGTGGCTCAGTCGGTTGAGCGTCTGACTTTGGCTCAGGTCATGATCTCGCAGTTCGTGAGTTCAAGCCCCACCACGTCAGGCTCTGTGCTGACAACTGGAACCCGGAGCCTGCTTCGGATTCTGTGTCTCCTTCTCTCTCTGCTCCTCCCCCACTTGCACCCTTCTCTCTCAAAAACAAATGGACATCAAAAAAAGAAAAAGAAGAAAATGGAGACTACACTGACAAAAAAAGTTAGCCAAACTCTTTGTTCTGCACAGTCTTTTATTTTTGTGGGTTATGTGTGTGTGGTTAGCATTTGGTAGGTGTAGGGAAATATGGAAGGGGTGTCTTCCCAGACCTTGTGGGTTTGCGGGAATACACTTCCTCTTCCTGGCAGCCATAGTGGGATGAAAGGAGGTTACGCGCACTTAGGAATCAGCACTCATGCTCGTTTTCCCACGGTCCCTGTGTTGTCTTCGCCTGTGTACATGGTGGCGTAATGTCTACCTTGCCACCTTTAGGTGACGAGTCACACGAAGGCAGAAGAGAACTTCAATAACTTGGACTCTAGGCTGGTGGGACAAGGCTGGGTGTTTAGTCCGTGCTGGTTCTGACATCCCTAGAGGGAACCTGGGGTAAATTCCAGTGTAAGAGGCTCACAGCCATGTAGAACGTGCCTGGACTTCGTGTTGCGGAGGTTTTTGTACACCTGTTGGGACCCATCATCTCTTCTCCTCCGTGACCTTCTCAAGTAGGTTCAGTTGCCTTCAGTTAGGTAAGGAGCCTTCCCTAATTTTGTCCCTTAGCTGCCCACATTTAAGTGGATTCAAGATTTTTTTCAAGTGACAAGTTCTGTGACTCACCCTCTGACCTGCCACTGCCTTCAGCGACCAGCTGATTCTCAAATTCTTACTGTCTCTTGCTACTTTCTCCGATGCATTTTAGCTCTGAAAGTCCGACTTCGAGTACCTCCCTCGCCCTGCCCCAGCCTCGACTTGGAAAGCTAAGACTTTCAGCAACACTCCCGAAATCAAACCCAGACTCTCACCTGACCCATTCCACATCTGTACGGTTCTGAATTTGTAAAATCCTAAGGCATTATGACGCAGTCAATGGAGTCACAGTTGACTCATCTGCTTCCTTCCTGAGACGCCACTGACCGCCTATTTGTGTGATTTCTCCGTTCAAAAAGCCCCTCCAACTTGTAATTTTCTCTACTGTTTCCATTGCCGGGGAGGCAGAGGGCTAAGTCTGTGGCCTTGACAGGCATCTGGAGTGGGAGCAAGTCCGAGTCGGGAGGACGTGTAGGGATTCTGTTTTTCAGGTGAGGACCCCGAGCCCCGGAGAGGAACAGGGTCTTACCAGGATCACAGAGCCAGACAGTAGCAAAGCCGAGTGCCTGTTCTTTGCCCTCAAGCTCAGTTAAGACATTTTTACATCTTATCTGCGGGAAGGAAAAGTATGAGAGAAATGTTTGAATGAATTTTTAATGCTAGTAGTAACAATAATGTATTAATAACAAAGTCTTTGTAGGGTCTCATTTCCCGACTTCTTTTAGGAGTCTTTTTCCCTATTCCATTACGACAAACCTGATTTCCCTTCTCCTCCATGTAACTATCGATCTATACGTTTTTTTTTTTTTCCGAAGAAGAGGAGATCTGTTTGCTGTGAGTCCATCTTTCTCAAAGGAACTTCTGAACTTTTCATGAATGTCTTGGCGAGGAGGTTCCTGGCGGCTCCGCTGTTGGCAGGCCTCAGACACAGCACCGGCCACTTCCAAGTTACTTATGTAATGGTTGTCAGCTTGGGAAGCGCATACCAACTTCTGAAACTTCTGGTGGCAGAACATAGACGTAGCGCTTGAGTGTATCGGGTATTGTCGGCTGCTCCCCCATCAGGGCGGACGCTCCCATACGCTCCAGGTAGGAGGGTTTCCGTGCTGTTTCTGGCTCAAGCAACCCGCCATTTGAGCTTGAACAGCTCATTCCTTTGTTAGTGAGTAATCTGGGTTGAATGCAGTTATGCTCCTTAAATATTCCAAAGATTTAGCGATCTAATGAGAGAGCAAGCCCACGGTCTGTTAGGAGAAGACAGGAAGACGCTCATTGGAATAACTTGTACTCCGTTCCCAGTTCGGGCGCAGAGCACATACAGGAGTGTTGCACATGCCGTTCTGACCGGCTTTTGGCCACGTGAACTCTGAAGTTCATTATCATCAAGGTTGTTGCAAATCAGCTGTTTCTCAAGCGTGAAAGAATAGAGTCTATTATTGGAGACTCAGCTCCAGCTTTTGAACCGTGAAGACACTTTCTTCTGATGCTGTCTACCCAGCCTCGTTTTGGGGAGGGTGCTGTTGACTTTTTATCACTTGCCCCAGGTAGGTTAATGAGTGGGCACAGGGTAGCGTGAAGGTCAAGACAGCCCCAAACGCAGCTCCCCTACACGCCACGAGCGCTGAACTCGGGTCTCGTCCTGGCCGTGCCCTTGCTGCCCGTGCCCAGACACCCCTTCTCCCTGAGAGCGGGCAGTCCCTGCTCAGAGGCGCTCTGTCCTCGAGTCCCGTGAGGCTGGGTCACTGCAGGCAAGTCCACTGTGTCACCGTCACCGCTTGGATGCAAGCGAGTGTGCTCACCTCTCGACCTCTCGTCTCTGCCCCCGGACACGTGTCCCTCTGCAGTGGAACCGGGGCGGCGCTCTGCCGTGGGCGGCTCAGGCAGAGGTCGTGTCTGCTGTCCTGGAAGAATGCGGGACTAGGGACAAGGAGCTGTGCTCGTAGTCTTCCTGTGAAGAGTAGGAGGGGGCGGCAGGTGGGGGCTGGAGGGGGCCGGCTCCTTCCTTTCTTTGGGCGAGCGGAAAAGCCAGAGATCGAGAGAGCCGCAAAACACAGGTGAGTCGCCGTGTGGGCCAGGAGGGGGGAGAGAGAGAGGGCGCCATGTCTGGTGAACAAAGACACTGTTGATCCTCTCCAAGCTAGAACTGGAAGGCTGGATGTGGAGGCAATAAAGGAATTTATTCCCTATCAGGAGGGATTTTAAGCATCATGTTTGGATTGGCTTCTTTGTAATTTGGAAGTGTTTCCTTTACTTGGGCCAGTTCTGGCCTACGCTGCAGAAGGGCAGGCACGGCCTGCAAAGAGGCTCCTGATGGACTCGGCTCTGCGAGGCTCGGGTCATTCTGTGGACACGCTGTGTTGTCTTGGATCTGGATTGGGGGCGAGCTGAGGGATTCTTGAGGGCTCTTTTGGGTGGGTGGTGGGAAAGCGGCTGTGCCGTGCGGAGGCCTGGGGCCAGGTGGAGAATTATCTTGAAAGCGTCTGGTGTGTCATTCTGCATATTGCATTACCGTTTGTGACACTTTTAACGTGAGTTGCGTCAGCTTGTGTAGGGCGGCCAGCTGTCCCTGTTTTCTTGGGACTGAGATGGTCCAGGCAGGCTGGACGCGTGGTCATCCCACTTCGCAGCCTGGACTTGACTGTCCAGTGTTGGGCTGTGGTTACCAAGGGGGACCGGTGGTCCTGAGGCAGGCGCTGCTGGCTGCTGTGCACGGTAGGACATTCCAAGGGCAAGTGGGGGACACGCGTGTGGCAGGTAGGGATGCCCGCGTGGATGTCCTCTCGGCTCTGCCTCCCCGGGAGTTTCCAGGCCTGGTTTCGTCAGTGAAGCTCTCCAGGGGCAGACACCGTGCAAACCGTCCCGGTCCGTGGACCGTCGCCCTCTGCTGCGTACGCCCCGGGCCCCCCCCCGTCGTTTGGGCAGAGCCCTCGATTCTGTTCCCATTCATTTACGATGTCGCCAGGGAGCCCCTGACGCCCTCCTGCCTTCCCTTCCTGCCCAGGTGAGACTCCGCCTGCTTGCTCGCTGGCTTCCTTCCTTCTGCATCTCGGGAATTATTCTCTTACAGCATTTCCTGCCTCCTGAGCAGACTGTGACCTTCCTGGGTGGCGGTGTGGACTGAGGGGGCACTTGGGCAGTGTGAACCCCCAGGGTCGTCTGGGTGGCTCGTTTATCCGACAGCAAACCCTGTGGGGACGCTGCATCATGATCGGTTCCAAGAAAACACAGTCCAGGATCTGAGGTTTGGAGCACTTTCTACTGAGCCTCCCACCCCGGGGGCAGCAGTGATCATCCTGGACAGTGACCGATGGCCTCTAATATCGCCTCGTCCCAGAAATGGTTCCAGTGTCTTCGTCATTCTGCACATGCACACTCGTTTGGGACAGGTTTCCACCTCCGAAAGTTAATAATGTGTGGCTGCTTACATGAACCCATTCGAATTATGTAGAAATTAATGAACATAACGTAACATACACCTCCCTTCCCAGGGCTGGGTTTGGCTAATGAAGTACTTTCTCCATCAGTCTTCCCTCATCCCCTTGGAGGTTCTCCAGTCGATTCCCTGTCCTCGGCCCCCAGCTCGGCGAGGATTTCCCCCCTTGACTCTCCCCCTGGGCTCTGAGCCCCGTAGGGGCAGGGGCGACCACACCTTTTCATCATTCAGCTCTCGGCTCTGACTCACAGCCTGGCACAGAGTGAATGCAAGGTGGACATTTATTTGTTGAAGGTATAGCCCTTGTCAGAAACCTTAAGTGGGTCCCATTTGTGCCCTCCTCTGAGATTGCCCAACCCCTGAAAAACATTGACGTCCCTACATAGCTTGGCCGGGGCTACCTGGCTACTCTTATCCGCCGTTTCTTTCTTTCTTTTTAAGTTTATTTATTGTGAGAGAGATTGAGAGAGAGAGAGAGAGAGAGAGAGAGAGAGAGAACCTCAAGCAGGCTTCATGCTGTCAGCACAGAGCCCAATGCAGGGCTTGATCCCATGTGAGATAATGGCCTGAGCTGAAATCAAGAGTCAGACGCTTAACTGACTGAGCCACCCAGCCGCCCTTCCCCCATTGCATTTCATGTTCCCAGTGCTCTAACCAATCCAGACCTGCCTTTTTTCACCTTTTCCTATGCCGGGCCCTTGGCATTGCCAGTTCATCATTGAACACCTGTGTTCCTGCCATGCCCGGCACAGACAGCGTCCCGTCCATCTGCCCCAGGAGGTCATCAGCCTGTAGTGCTGTTGTTGCTGTTTCCTGCTCTCTGGGGAGTTGTAGCTCATCCTTGCTCGGGACCCCAAGACGTCATCTGGGTTTGTAGTTATTTACATGGATGTCTTACCGCTTCTTCTGGATTGAGAGCAATTTTGAAGCCAGACTCTGTGTCTCCTCTGTGTCTCCCGTGGACTCAGGGTGGATAGAAGGTCTATTTCCAGGGGTGATGAGACTTGACAAAATCCTAATTACACCTTTGTTTCTGAGTTTTCTTTAAGGAATAAAAGAAATTCTTCACAAATGTTCATTATCCTTTGTCACGACGAAGAGTCTGTCCTGATTTCTCTCCTGTGTACATGTGTGCTCATTTCTGTTTCTTCCTCTCTGCCAGACACTGAGGAAACCACTTCTTTCTTCCACACACTGTTGGTGCAGAGGCTCGGTTGGAGAGTCAGCACCTACTCTTTGTGGACACTGCCTGCGCTGCTGCTGGTCCTCCACTCTTTCCACGTGGCAGATCACCGACGACTGTCGTCCTCGCCCGAGGAGATGATGCCTTCTCTTGACCCCTTCCCTCTGGGCTTTCCTGCTGACAAGCATTTAATTCTGCAGCCTTCAGCATGGTTGAGCAGAGTTTCCTTTCTGATTAGGACAAGGCAAGATCTTGGACTCAAAATTTTTCCTTTGCGTTAGGTTTCCAGTACATTAAAATATACATGTATTAAATAGAACAGTGATGCGTTAAATATATGCATTAAATCCAGCCACGCTCCATTTGAAAACCTAATCCCAAACACACTGTGCCCACGAAAGATAATGATGCCTGGCACTGTGGCCTGTGTGCTTGGCGTCCATCCAGGCTGGCAGCAGCAGGAAGCCTAAGGCCAGCTCCTCATTCAGGGACTCATTCAGTCATTCCCTCAGCAATACTGAGGGGCTCTCTCCAGCCTTGCCGTCACCATGCTGGCTGTGCGGTAGAGTCAGGTGAGATAGGACTGTCTCCAGGCACCTCCTGCAATTCCAGTAGAAGGCTAGAGCGGAGGGGGCCTTTTCTTTTCAGATGAGATTATAAGGTGCAGATAAGATATAGATAAGGTTGTAGCTGCCTTTCATTGAGTAACCTCCGCGCACATCGTACTGCCTCCTAGTTACCATGACTTCGCAAAACAATCTTCTCTATTGGCTTCAGGGCCACATCTGCTAAATTAACAATATGGAGAGTATTAGCATGGCCCCTGTGAGGCGAGATGAAATTTGTGAAGAGTTGAAAAAAACCAAAACCCCAAGAGCTAATATATGGGAAGGGAGAGAATAAGGTTTACAGAGAAGGACGGACGCTGAATGTCTTCCTGTACATTCTGTCTTAGACATTCGACTCTGGAATCTACAAAAATTTGACAAAATTGCAGGATGGCATTAGATTTAAAAAGTATAATCTCTAAAAAGCAAAAATAAAGTAACAAAGTTAAAAAAATTGGTGTTTTCACTTGGTCGCATTAACCACACAGAGAGAATTATTCCAAGTGACTTCAACACATGTAAGTTTGACTGTATGTGGTGTATCCAAAGACAAAAAGAACTAAGAGTAAAACGATAAAACGTTCTACGGTGATCTTCTTGTGGGTGGCAGCATTCGTGATGCTACGCAAGACTGCTGCGTGGGCAAGGTGGGGATAAAGCGAATGAACAATGCAAAAGTGATCATCCAATTTTTTTAAATTTCTGGTATTCCTGAGAGTCCAGATCCTTGGTGTGGGAGATAAATGTAAAAGAGACATGAAACTCTGATAGTCCTAAAGTTGAACTGTAAGTATCTGTAAGAACCCCTGAGGACTTTGATCTTAAGCAAAAGTAATAAAATAGGATGTATTTTCTAGCTCCATTCACTGAAAAGTCTTAGAAACAATGACCAAATGGCCAGCTTACCGGCAGCGGCACCCCCAGGGCCCGGATTATGGTCTCTACGTATCATTTCCCACCGAGAAGGAACTGGGATTTGTGGGAAATGGCTCGGAGGTGGAAATCTGCAAAATGAGACTGGAACATGACGTAATTAACTCTGGTAATCAGGATTGCTAGAACTTCATCACAAGAACTCAGGAGCCAACTTGCAGAGACTCTTACGAGAATAAAATGGGACAATCTGGGCATCAATAAGAATAAAAACTACAAAGGATTTAAATATATCAACTGTGTTTAAATCCCTAAATTAATAATGATACTAAAATGCATTAATCAGTGTTGGTGGGTGCCAAGGAATCAACTCAAGATACTGAAAATGAAGAAGGGAAAGAACTCAAAACAGTTATCTATATGAATCATACCACCGAGTGACCAAATGGTAAATGAGGAAAATATGTCTTTACAGAAATACTCCCACTATTAAAGAAGGGATGGGAGAATGAGAACATCATCATTTTGCAACCCCCAATGAACCAACGATGGTCTAGGCGTAGTATATCAACCGTTGCTAATGAGATCATAAAAAGAGACTTCTAAATATTACATGTGTCTTGATGAAGAACACAGTACCATCTGTGAAGTACAGGTGCCCCCTGTGGTTCCAGATCCAACTACCAGTTACAAGGAAGGAATACAGCGTTCCGAGAAATGGGTGGAACTAGGCCATGTCTCTGCAATGACTGATATCTAGACAGTGGGAAACGTCCCAGGACCAACAACCCAGTTTTTTCAACAAACAATTTTAAAGGAAAACAACAGTGACAAGAAGAAGAAGAAGAAGAAAAGACTGGTGGGGAGCCAAAATGATTAAATGAAGCTCTGAGAACATATATCAAGCATTTGTAAAATATGGGCCCTATTTGGATCCCCATATGGATCCTCTCTTTAACATGTTACAGTACCATTGACAACTTAAGAAGATTAGAAAATTAATATTTTATTGCCGACTGCTAATTTTTAAGCTGTAAAAACAGTATCATGATTGTGTTAAAGAAAAGCATCATTTATAGACACCTATGAAAATATTTACTGATGGGGGCACCTGGGTGACTCAGTCGGTTGAGCCTCCAACTTTGGCTCAGGTCATGGTCTCACGGTTCGTTAGTTCAAGCCCCGCATCGGGCTCTGTGCTGACAGCTCAGAGCCTGGAGCCTGCTTCAGATTCTGTGTCTCTCTCTCTGCCCCTCCCCTGTTCACACTCTGTCTCTCTCTGTTCCTCAAAAATAAATAAATGTAAAATAATTTTTTAAAAAAGAAAATATTTACTGATGAAATGACATGATGTTTTGTATTTGCTACAAAATAATGGAGGAGGGTGGGTGGGTGGGTAGTGGGTGGGTCAAGACTGGCCACGGGTTGTGGGGCTGAGTGAGTGGTCCTTGGGGTTCGTGATACCATTCTGTCTTTATTTACACTTGAAACTTGCCATAATAAAAAGTTAAAAATTAGCAATTATGGAACAGACGTGTTTCTGTGAGCTGGTGTCATCCCACTGTTAAGAAGGAGGCTGCAGGTCTGGAGCAGGTAACGGCCCCACCAGACCCAGGCCTGGCTCAAGGGGAAACATCTTTGCTCCTTGCTGCGCCAGATCACATACCTCAAATTAAACGATGCAATTTAAAATATATCAGATTCTCAAGAAAATAAATTTCACAGCAAAATGTTTTATAATTAGATGCCTTTTTGGTAGGTAGTTCTTAGATGTGTTGGCCCCTGACCTCTTCGTCACATTGAAAAGATGAGATAAAATAGTTTTCCACTTAGTCCAACATTGTAAGTCTTGTAAATTAAAGTTTAATTTATTTCTATTCCAAGGGGCCTTGGAAAAGCCTCCCATGACGGCTCACACATTCTGACGCCGCAGCATGCTTGAGGAGCGGTGACTTGGGGTTGGTGACAAAAGGTACTGGGTTGGCAGCCTTGACAAAGGTTAGAATGTGTCGGTGAGTTTACATTCTGAAGAGCTATGTTAAGCGCTAAAATATTTTAATAGCAGAAAACATGCCCTGCTGTTGGCGGTGAGACCGTGTTACGATTAGCATATTTTACGAGCTGAGTCTCTTTTGTGTTCTCGCGGGAGGCAGCTCCATTCTCATGGGAGGCAGCTCCGTTCCTGGCCCCGGTACAAGATGGTGCTCTTAGAACAGCAGGCGAGTGTCCCACCTTCAGCCCGTTTTAGACATGGATTTATGATGCCATGAACTTAGTGTAAACCACTAGCCCAAATGTTTTAAAAGCATGTCTTTTCTCAGTGTTCAGACTTACAATATTCCACTCAATAGTTTTTAAGTCAAAAAAAAGGCATCATTAAACTTGCGAAATTTTATTGTAGAATATTAGAATAAGAGCCTACAAAATAAATGCAAAAACCATTGGTTCAAATGAGTATAGAAAATCTTTCTGCACCACTTAGTTAGCAATTTTTATATTTTTATTGTTATAATAAAAAATAATGTTATATATTTTAATGTTATAATTTTTAATATTTAGTGTTATAATTTTTAATGTTATAATTTACATAAAAAGATTTTAATGGGTTTTTTTTTGAGAGAGAGAGAGCAAGCACAAACAGGGGAGGGGCAGAGAGAGAGAGAGAGGGAGACACAGAATCAGAAGCAGGTTCCAGGCTCTGAGCTGTCAGCACAGAGCCTGACGTGGGGCTCAAACCCATGAATTATTGCGGGGGACCAGCCCACACACCAGAGTCTAAGGGTCCCTGAGTAGGGGGTTGGTGTCGGCGAAATATCTACAAGAAAGAACACAGACAACATGAATGGTGGAAGAGACCACACTTTACTGTGAAACTTGGTGTCTTATATACCATAGGTGATTACATCTTTCTTTTAATGATTCCATTGTTTATAACTTCTTAGGAATCACATGTTTCAGAAAGGATCATTGTTTTCACGGAAGAGAGAACAGAAAGTTAAAGACAGAAATGAAGTACAATACAGAAGATCAAAAAACATAATTTATCACTAAAAATACATCAGCGGGAGTCTTATTTTGCGTACACAGTGTAATATTAACTGAAGCTTATGACAAGGCCATTTTTCCTTAAAGGTTCAAACAATAGTCTGTGAGTAAGGTGCCTCTAACTAGGGGAGAAGTTTCAATCAGAAAATCTGCCCATTTACTGAAACCACAATTACCAAGTGGCATGAATAATAGGAGAACCAATCCCAGTCTCTGATCCATTTAGGTCAAGCAGTCAAGCGCACACATTTTCAGGCAGGGGAAGCAGGGTCCCAAAGGCCACACAGCACTGTACCCCACTCTCCCAGGACCTTTGTTCTTTTGTCCTGATCCTCAAATGGGGGGAGGGCCAACCGTTATCCAGGGTAGCGCCTTCCTAGACAAGGCTAGGGACTTTGCGATTACATACGCTCCCCCCGGAGGCTTTGCCGTCACAGTGGAATCACCTCCGCAGGCTTTTTGGCTGGATGGGCCCCAACAAATTATGGAATCATGACCTGAGCTGAAGTCAGACGTTTAACCGACTGAGCCACCCAGGAGCCCCTTAATGTTATAATTTATTGAGAAACTCTTTGATATATACTCTTTGATTTAGCAAAGTGGACCAGACCCAGGCTTGGAACTATTCAGCATGGCTGTGGGAGGTTGCCTTGAAGTTCAGGTTTGCCTGCCACGTGTGACCTTGTGACTGGATGTTATCCCTGTCAGGGCCGACTCTTGCCACGCGCCACAGGAAGTCTTATTTTAAACGACCAGCGTTTATCTGATCAGCAATATCTTTAAACACCTGGCGAGCCTTATCATTCGTGAGCGGTTCATGGTGTTGGGCCCAACGGCCATGTTTCTTGTCCATATGAACACCCTGGTGACTCAGACTCACACATTCCATAGTAAAGGATTCGGGTGAATAAGATCCCTTTCCCCAGGGGTCTCTGAGAGATCCCCCTTCCGAACCCCTAATTCAGCTGCTCAGTTATTACCCAAATCCAGATGGAGCAACCTCTCAAAGAAGTATAAGCAAGGAATATCCCCGGACCTACAGAGCTTTCTGCAGTCGGCGAGAAGGGGGCCTCCAACCCTCTAAACACGCTTAGATATTGACTTCCTGCCAAAGAGGTTTACAGGCAGAACCTAAGAAACACAGGACACTGACTTGTGTTTTTCAGCAGAGGTTGCACCCGTGAAACTCGCTTAGACTCTCAGGCGGCAGGGTGGCCGGAGGGGAGCAAAGCTGGCAGAGGAGAGGCTGGTTTCAATGACACCACGGCGCAGGAGAGATTAGGCATTCCGTATTCAGCAGGAAGTCAAAGCCGTGAAGACCACTATCATTTCAGTCGCACAGGAAGAGGACAGGGAGATAGAATTGACGGCAAGGAGACTGTCACTATGTTGTAGAGACATCGGAGAGCCAGCCTATGTACTCACAACAGAGAGAGGAGAGACAGAAGAGGAAATGGAGTAAACTCATAAGACATCTTTGATTTAGTAAAAGCTTGTGTGAAAAAAATCCCAAACACTCACTATGTTGATTGTAAGATGTATTCCATTCTGATTTCAAAAACTGAAAAAAAAAATGAGAAATGGCATCTTAGAATTTAGGAAATGCAGAAGTAGAAAAAAATCAGATAAGGAGATTGATACAGGCCATGTTCTCTGAGCCTAATGTGAGTAAACATTATGGAAGGTATTTAAGATAAAAACTGTAAGCGTTTAGAAATTTTAAAATATTCTCCTAAAACAATTATTGACCACAGAGAAAATGAAAACTATAATGACACACTGTGTAGGAAATAACAAAAATGAGACTATCTCAAAAGTTATAATGTAGCTACAATCTCTGTTGAGAAATGAACATATTACCTCAAATACTTTCAGTAAATGTGAGCACTTAATATATTCAACAAGTGGTATTAGAACAATTGGTGAACTATTTAGAGAAAGTTGATTTAAACCTTTACCACATGCCAACACAAATTCCAGGTGGATTGAAGAGTTAAATAAAAATTAAACCATAAAAATATAGAAAGGCTATAAAAGTCAGTGTTTCTCAAATTTCTCAAAATTACAATACGAAACTCCCAGTGAATGGAAAATGAAATGTATTGATGGCTTGTTCTACTTAGAGGGCTTATAATGGATATTTGTCAAAAAACATTCAAATGAAAATTTAAAGAAAAATGACAGGTAATAGAAATGATGTGAAACTGCTCACTATGTAAAATAAAGTTTTTTCAGAGAGACGAGAAAAATTAAAGATAGTAAATGGATATATTAAAGGAAAATAATGTATTCTTCTGTTTGGAAAGCAAGTGGTTAGTGATCCTAAGGAGAGATCCAACTTATAATTGATGCCGTGTAAATTCAAGCAATGACCAAATAGCATTTTTACCTCTAGCATTACTTTAAAGAAAAAATGTATGAAACCCCGTGGTGGAGTTTGTGAGCACAGAGATTAGGTGTGTATGGTGCTACTGAATAAGTACAGGGATTTCTTTTTCTAAAAAAAATTAAAAAAAAATTTTTAATGTTTTATTTATTTTTGAGAGAGAGAAAGAGAGAGCATGAGCAGGGGAAGGTCAGAGAGAAAGGGAGACACAGAATCCGAAGCAGGCTCCAGGCGCCGAGCTGTCAGCACAGAGCCCAACATGGGGCTTGAACCCATGAACTGTGAGATCATGACCTGAGCTGCAGTCGGACACTTAACCGACCGAGCCCCCCAGGTGCCCCTAAAAATTATTTTTAATGTTTAATTTTGAGAGAGCATGCGCACAAGAGAGGGAGGAGCAGAGAGAGAGAGGAAGAGAGAGAGAGAGAGAGACAGAGAAAGAGAGGCAAGCTCAGAATCAGAAGCAGCTCCAGGCTCTGAGCTGTCAGCACCGAGCCCAATGCAGGGCTCAAACTCATGGACTGTGAGATCATGACCTGAGCTGAAGTCGGACCCCCAACTGACTGAGCCCCCCAGGCACCCAGTACAGCTTTCGATAAGCAGTTTTGCAACATGTATTAAGATGCTCCGAAATATCTTTACTTTCTGATCCAGCAAAATGCCTTCCCTGGGAATTTCTCTGGGGAATATTCTAAGTAAAACAAAATGTTTTATGCAAAAATACATGAATCTCATCATTATTTATAATATGTGAAAACCAGAAACAGTCCAAATCTTAAACTGTAAAGAAATGGCTGAGTCAATTATGGGATTTCTAAGATGGAATATTACAAATTTTTATTATAGTTACACTTCTGAAATAGCATGGGGAACGTTACTATTACACCCGTAAGTTAAAAGATCAGGTCAGAAAATCTCACAAGTCTGATTTTATTCATAACGTGGACAGGAAGAAAACATCAAGAGACACCGCAAAATGTTAACAGGGGCTGTCTTTGGATTGTGGAATTATGAATGTCTTAAAGCTCCTCTTCAGTGGATTTCCCGGGTCTTCTACAAGCGACGATGTAATGCTTTGATCTGGAGAAACGATAAATACTCCTGGGTGGTGACGAAGGACATTCAGAGGACTGACCAGCCCCTGTGCAGGCCGGGGGCAGCTGTCACAGGCAGAACGGACGGGGGAGTGGGCCTCCAGGACTAAATACTTACTTGATCGTGTCTACTGTTTTTATGTCTGGTGGGGGTTCCCCTTCTTGTTTTTCTTTGAAGAATTAAGAGATGACAGAGCTTGACTTCCCAGTTTTCTTTTATAGAGAAAACTCTTTTTTCTTGTGAAAACGGTTTTCTGTCTTCTTTTTTCAGAGCAGGTGAGTCTACAGGATTCATCCCTGGGCGATGCATGTGCTCAGGGGTTCAGTTCATCTACACAAACCCACAGGCGCCTGTGCCCCTCCTTCTCACATTTGGGTGAAACCTCTTAGTGAGGCCCACGTGCATGTCTGCCTATCAGTACAGAATGATTCAGTCAAGAGTTGGTTTGAAATCATAACTTGCTTTACTCTGTAAAGTTGCTCAGATGAAATCATTTAATGGAATATTTTTGAGATTAAAAAAGGTATAGGGGCGCCTGGGTGGCTCAGTCAGGTGAGCGTTCGGCTTCAGCTCAGGTCATGATCTCACCGTTTATGAGTTCGAGCCCCGCGTCAGGCTCTGTGCTGACAGCTCGGCGCCTGGAGCCTGCTTCGGATTCTGTGTCTCCCTCTCTCTCTGCCTCTTCCCCCCACCCTCTCTCTCAAAAATAAATAAACATTAAAAGACAGTTATAAAAAAGTTGAGGTTAGATGTGTCTGACCTGGGCAGAGAACCCCCTAGAAATGTCCCCGTGCAGTAACACGCAAGCCTGAGAACGGAACCCTCCTCTGAGCATCATTGCATTGGAAGTACAGCCCAGTTGCTGTGGGTGATCAGACAACTTGAGCATAACCGTAGCACGATGCCCAAGGGAACAGGGGCCTCAGCTGGCGATAAGGTGTCCCCGCCCTCAGATGACCTGCAGTGGCCTAGATACATTTTTCAGATCATTTCTGAAATGGAACTCAGCATTAAAATTTTCACTGGGAACAGATACTATACCCCTGTGGATCTCCATTTGAAGAAGACCACCCAGGGCTGTGGTTTTTGCTTTACTCTCTGAGGGACAGAATTGTCACAGAGCAGGCTGGTACCTGACCTACAGGTCCTAACTTTTTTCTTTATGAGATGGATAATGTATAAAAACCGAAATCAAAAATCTGATGTTTAAAAATGATGCAGAATTTTTTTCTTTTATAGTTTATTGTCAAGTTGGTTTCCATACAACACCCAGTGCTCATCCCAACGTGCCCTCTCAATGCCCATCACCCCCTTCCCCTCTCCCCCACCCCCATCAGCCCTCAGTTTGTTCTCAGTATTCCAGAGTCTCTCATGATTTGCCTCCCTCCCACTCCCCAACTACTTTTCCCCTTTACCTCCCCCATGGTCCTCTGTTAAGTTTCTCCTGTTCCACTTATGAGTGACAACATATGGTATCTGTCCTTCTCTGCCTGACTTATTTCACTTAGCATGACACCCTTGAAGTCCATCCACGTTGCTACAAATGGCCAGATTTCATTCTTCCTCGTTGCCATGTAGTACTCCATTGTGTATATAAACCACATCTTCTTGATCCACTCATCAGGTGATGGACATTTAGGCTCTTTCCATGATTTGGCTATTGTTGGAAGTGCCGCTATGAACATTGGGGTACATGTGCTCCTGTGCATCAGCACCTCTGTATCCCTTGGGTAAATCCCCAGCAGTGCTATTGCTGGGTCATAAGGGAGTTCTATCGATAGTTTTTTGAGGAACCTCCACACTGTTTTCCGGAGAGGCTGCACCAGTTTACATTCCCACCAGCAGTGTAGGAGGGTGCCCGTCTCTCCACACCCTCGCCAGCATCTATAGTCTCCTGATTTGTTCATTTTAGCCACTTTGACCGGCGTAAGGTGGTATCTCAGTGTGGTTGATTTGTATTTCCCTGATGATGAGTGACGCTGAGCATCAATAAAACTAATAGGCAACCCACAGAATGGGAAAAGATAGTTGCAAATGACATATCGGATAAAGGCTAGTATCCAGAATCTATAAGGAACTCACTAAACTCCACACTGAAAAAAATAAATGACCCAGTGATTAAATGGGCAGAAGACATGAACAGACACTTCTCCAATGACGTGGAACTTTGTAGAAGGTGCTAGTTTGCTTGTGAGTGCTGACTGCCCAGAGGAGGGCTTGCTGACGAGGCCAGGGGCCCTGACCACCTACAATGTGCCCAAACAAGGGATTTTTCTAGGCTGCACCTCCATGAGCAAAGCCTGCAGGGTTGACTCTGAAATGACATCCAGAGCCCGGAACGGTAAACGTCTCGAGACGGATGGAGACAGAAGGGCCCTCTGGAATGGGGCCCAGGTCACTCCCTGTCGCCAGGAGGAAGGAAGGGGGAGGAGGCCGTCGGAAGCTGGCATGGAGACTGGGGTAACAGAACCCATAGCGCAGTTTCACAGCAAAGGAGCTAGCGGCCTCGGGGAATCGGGAGCTTAGCGGCCTCGGGGAACCGGGAGCTTAGCGGTCGGGGACGCTTGAGAACACAGCACACCTGCCCATTGCTTTTGTAATAGCGAGTGTTCCCAGAAAGGATCCTGAGCACCAAGCGGGTGTTAGATTCTTGTCATGTGTCCTTTCCATTTAAAAAGAGCTAAACTAAAAATGATCCTCAGGAGGGGCAGCCTTTATTACCTGGAAGATCATGAGTTTCCCTAACGGTGTCAGGTTAATGCGTCATCACTGTATCTTATCTAACAGACGCTTCCTCCGTCAGATCAGAACATACATGAGTCAAACTGGGATTTAAAAGGACAGGTTGGGGGGCGCCTGGGTGGCTCTGTCGGTCAAGTGTCTGACTTTAGCTCAGGTCATGATCAGTTCATGGGTTTGAGCCCCGCGTCGGGCTCTGTGCCAACAGTCCGGAGCCTGGAGGCTGCTTCAGATCCTGTGTCTCCGTCTCTCTCTGCCCTTCTCCTACTCACACTCTGTCTCTCTCAAAAGTAAACGTTAAATAAGTAAATAAACAAACAAACAAACAAATAAATAAAAGAACAGGTTGGGATTGGTATAATTCCTTAGAGATGGGTTTTCCCAGAAAATTCTGTTCTGTTTCAATAATAATGGGCAATAATAAGAAAGGGCCATTGCTTCTACCTGTATGGATGAGCTTCGGTCACTCCTGTAACCTTCTCGGACTGTATTAGAACTTGTGTAAACAGAGTTCAATTCTGTTTCACTTGGGTGATTATATTACATAAACCCGTCGTTTGTATTCTACTGACGTTTCATGGAATTTATTGACTTTTCCTGGTTAGTCTCAGATTATCTGCCCCCTTCTCACCTACGGTTGGATTTTCATTAGAACATCTCGCACGCCTGTTTCTCTCTCTCAGTGGGGAAGGGGGACGATTCTTTAGGAACTGGCAGCTTCAGAGACGGTGTCACTCCGCATATGATTCCCGTCAGGCGGCCGTAAGCGCAGGTCATGGGTATTGTCGTAAATGACACTCCGTTCATTAGAATCTGCCCGCATGGGCTGGATGAGTGACGGCCCCTGGAAGGCGCACAGGACCGCATTGTAATGGGACGCACACTCCTGAAGAACTCCTGCGCTGGCATTCATTACGACCTGCCACATCATTTCCGTTTTCTGCGTTTCATTAAATTGACCGTCTGGGTGTAATCACAGGAGTGAAATGGGAAATGTAATGTCACATGTCTCCTTTCAGCCTCCTAAACAGAAGTGAACGGAGTCTTTATTCAATTGAGCACGGGGAGTGCCTCCTATGTCCTCGCTTGTAGGGAGAAAAAATGAGTAACAAGACAGGTTCTGTGCCTGACCGGTCCTTAGTGCAGCAGGGGACCTGAGTGGACAGAGCTACTGTGACGTTGTGACAGAGGTGTTGATAGAGAGTCTCACGGGGGTGAGGGGTGGAGGCAGGGGTGTCTCCGAATTAGGCCCCGATGTTGGTGAGGAGAGACATGACTCACCCAGCTTCTAAGCGCGATTGCCCTTCTGGGGCTGGTGTGAAGTTCATTGTCTCTTGGCATTTCTGAGGGCTGCGCGCACTATGTGGGTGGAACTTAATGTCATTTTAACTCACCAGAGAAAGTCTGTGGGCCTAGAGGTTTGGGAAATAATTCGCTCTGCAATGTGCTCCATTTTCGTGCAAATCTTTCAGATGCTTGCGCCGCACTCGCTAAGCTTTGTCTGATGGAAGCCGTCTTGCTGTTGGGAGGAAACGGTGTTGATTGAATTTACAGGGGGACGACTTTATTTAAAAATCCCCTCTAGTTTGTCGACAGCCCTCATACTTCATAAAACAGGGTGCACGTCCCAAATTTCATATGAGTAAAAATTTATTAATTTTGGCGTCTATTTTGAATGCTTTAGATCATTCGCTTGGCTTGGCGCCCGGCAAGAGCAGGAGAGGGACTCGGCCATCAACCACAGAACAGCCCAGGGACCCCTTCCTGCTGGACGGACATCTGGAATGGGATGTGGGTAGACACTGCGGGCGGACATTTAATTAAAGGCTGGTTTTCAGATGGGAGGAAAGTGTGGTGAGCCTCCTCCCGTAAAGGGAATAATGAGTCTCTGAAACAAAAATTAATTTTTTTATTTTATAATAATTCTCCACAGCTTGAACCAGTTTAACTGTAAAATACAAACTATGAACTCATAGCGACGGTCAGTCCAGAGAGTAATTTTTACAGCAACAATTTACAATGCATCTGTGTGGGTTCTTTAAAGGGGAAAACGTCTTTGACGTGTATTTTACAGTTTGTGTGCAAAATCAGAAAGCAATCTCTCTTGGGTGTGGAGTCTCTCTGGGATCTGAGTGAGTACAGCGATTGGAAGGATTTCGTGGAGTCTTCTATTAGGCTGATCTGGATTGGCGGAGATCTTTCCATAGAAAATGAGTCGATAAGAATAATACTTTAAAACAATGACATTTTGTTAATTTCTAAAAAAGAAAATTCATCCTGAAGCTGTCAGTAAGCTAGGGTGGGCGTGGCCAGGGCAGAACCAGGAGACCAGGGGTGGGAGTCGGAGCTCGCTGTTCCTGGAGCTGTTCCTGGAGGGGTCCACGACCCCGTAGCTCTGACTTCAGAATCACAGCACCTACGCACCTGTCTTGTGCTAAACCGCCTCTGCTGGCTTACACCTGCGCGCTCAGGTTCAAGTGTAGCCACTTGGGGAGGGCGGGTACTCAGCCAATAGTCCCGTGGTTCCCAGATAGAGGAATTAGAACATCTCTCCTCTGAACCGTGTAGGCACGAGTCGTTGTTGGAGCTAAGAAGAAGTGAGTCTCCTTTTCGGACTCCCCAGGGCATCAGGCTCAGCCTGCCCCCAGGTGACTCCCGTCTCCCCTTGGGAATCATGGCTGCACATGGTGCAAGCACCTGTTTCTGCCTTCTCTGTTAGTGGGGAGGGCGAGAGGTGTCATGCTCAACGCTGCTTCTCCGGAGGGAGGTCATCCAGAGAGTGGGGGGGCTCTATCCCTCCATCAGTTTTCTGTTTTGATTATGCTGTGTTCTGAGCTCGGCTGGTAGTTCTGCTAGTCCATCTTTACGACCCTGAAATTCTGTCTGGTAGCCTCGTTATGCAAATGTTTAAAAATAAGAGTTCTTATTTTTAAAAAGTTATGTCTAATTTTAAGCAAAGCAGCCTACAAAGAGTTTGACAATCTGGTATATGGGGCACCCGGGTGGCTCAGTTAGTTAAGGGGCCGACTTCAGCTCAGGTCCTGATCTTAGGGTTTGTGAGTTTGAGCCCCGCGTGGGGCTCTGTGCTGACAGCAAGCACCTACTATAGGATGGGCGCATGTTTGATTCTGAGCTTCCTAGTGGCCGATGTGGAGAGAGAAACCCAATCAGTTACAGAGTCCGTAAGATAACAAACTATAGTCTGTAAGATAATAAACTACAGAGTCCGTAAGATAATAAACTAACAGTGTTTCTCAGGAGCAAAGCCAACTATTGTTTATTTTAAGATGGAAAAAGCTATGGGTTAGATAAGAAAGTAGCATCTAGTCCACAAAGATCAGGATCCTTGGCTTTGGGGAAAGAAATCCTGTGATAGACTCCCTTAACCTTGTTTACCAGATTGATAGCTTCAATAGTTATGTTCTAGAAGCTACTTCCATTAAGAATCTTATAAGCATTTATAAGGACTTTTGGGGGAGGTTTTTAATAAGCTGAAACATGTTTTGTTTGTTTTTGGCCTCTCGACAGCCTAAAGGTGGGCTTGTTTGTTTTGCTACTAAGCAGCATGTGACACCAGCTACTTCGTAAATTCACTTCATAAATTAAACTGGGTTTGGGTTTTCCGTGACCTGCCCGAGACAAGAAGAGAAGCTTCACCTTCCTGTACCTCTTAGACACTGCAGGATTTGAGAGGGTCTTTGCCTAGAAAGTTTTTACAAGAAAGTTAAGGCTTGACACTTTTTAAAAATTTTAGTTAACTTACGATGCAGTGTTGGTTTCAGAAGTAGAATTCAGTGATTTGTCAGTTACATACACACCCCGTACTCACCGCAGGTGCCCTCCTTAGTACCCATCACCTGCCTCGGCCATGTCCCACCTACATCGCTCTGTCTACACTCAGTTTTTTTCTCTATCGTTGAGTCTTCTGTGGCTTCCTTGCCTTTCTTCTCAATGCCCCCTCCACTTCCCATATGTTCATCTGTTTTGTTACTTAAATTCCAGATATGAGTAAAATCATGTATTTGTCTTTCTCTGGCTGACTTATTTTGCTGAGCAGAATACATTTTGGGTCCATCCATGTCATTGCAAGATTTCATTCTTCTTGATGACTGAGTAATATTCCATTGTGTATGTATATACCATATCTTCTTTATCTGCTTATCAGTTGATGCACATTTGGGTTTTCTCCATAGTTTGGCTATTGTTGATAATGCTGTTATGAACATTGGGGTGCAAGTATCCCTCCAAATCTGTATTTTTATATCCTTTGGATAAATACCTAATAGTGCAATTGCTGGATCATAGGGTAGTTCTACTTTTAGGTTTCTGAGGAACCTCCACACTGTTTTCCACAATGACTGCACCAGTTTGCATTTCCACCATCAGTGCAAGAGGGCTCCCCTCTCTCTGCATCCTCGCCAACACCTGTTTCTTGAGTTGTTAATTTTAGCCATTCTGACAGGTGTGTGGTGGTATCTCATTGTGGTTTTGATTTGTATTTCCTTAATGATGAGTGATGTTGAGCATCTTTTCAAGTATCTGTTAGCCTTCTGGATGTCTCTTTGGAAATGTATCTATTGATGTCTTCTGCCAATTTCTTAACTTGGTTGTATGTTTTTTGGGTGTTGAATTTGTTAAGTTTTTTATGGATTTTGGATGCTGACCCTTTCTCAGTTATGCCATTTACAAATGTCTTCTCCCATTCCGCAGGCTCCCTTTTGGTTTTGTTGATTGTTTCCTTCGCTTTGCAGAAGTTTTTTATTTTGATGAGGTCTCAATAGTTCATGTTTGCTTTTGTTTCCCTACCTTCAGTGATATGTTTGGAGGACGTTGCTCCTGCTGAGGTCAAAGGACTTGCTGCCTGTGTTCTCTAGGAGTTTGATGGTTTCCTGTCTCACGTTGAGGTCTTTAATCCATTTTGAATTTTTTTTGTGTATGATGTAAGAAATTGGTCCAGTTTCATTCTTATGCATGTCACCACATTAATAGCAGAAAAGATAAGAACCATATGATCCTGTCAGTAGATGCAGAAAAAGCATTTGACATAATACAGCATCCATTCTTGATAAAAAACTTGCAACAGAGTAGGGATAGTTGGAATATACCTCGCCATCATAAAGGCCATAGATGAAAGACCTACGGCTAATGTCATCCTCAGTGAGGAAGAATTGAGATCCTTCCCCTATGGTCAGGAGCAAGACAAGGATGCCTAATCTCACAATTACTATTTAATGTAGTACTGGAAGTCTTAGCCTCAGCAACCAGACCCCCCCCCCAAAAAAAAGAAGAAGAAGAAGAAATAAAGGGTATAAAATCAAGGAAGAAGTCAAACTTTCAGATATTTGCAAATAACACAATACTTTATTTAGAAAAACTAAGACTCTACCAAAAAGTTGCTAGAACTAATACATGAAAACAGAAAAGTCACAGGATATAAAAATCAACATGCAGGGCTCTGTTGCATTTCTATATACTAATAATGAAGGAGCAGAAAAAGAAATCAAGGAATCGATCCCACGTACAATTGTACCCAAAACAATAAGATATGCAGGAATAGAGCACTTGGATCGCTCAATTGGTTGACTGTCCAACATTGGCTTAGGTCATGATCTCACAGTTTGTGAGTTCAAGACCCACATTAGGCTCACTGCTGTCAGTACGGAGTCTACTTTGGGTCCTCTGGCCCCTCCTATCTTTACCCCTCCTCTCTTTATCCCCCACTTGTGCTCTTTCTCAAATATAAATGAACATTATAAAAAGATACCTAGGAATAAACCTAACTAAAGTGGTAAAAAAATCTGTATCCAGAAAACTATAGAAGATTTATGGAAGATATTGAAGAGGACACAAAGAAGGGGGAAGTTATTCCATGCTCATGGATTAGAAGAACAAACATTGTTAAAATGTACATTCTACCCAAAGCAATCTTAATGCAATCCCTATCAAGATGCCATCAGCATTTTTTGCAGAGCTAGAGCAAACAATCCTAAAATTTGCATGGAACCACAAAGACCCTGGATAGCCAAAGCAACCTTGACAAAGAAAAACAAAACTAGAGGCATCCTGATCCCAGATTTCAAGCTACATTACAAAGCTGTAGTCATTAAGACAGTATGGTACTGGCATGAAAACAGACACATAAGATCAATGGGACAGAATAGAGAACCCAAAAAGGGATCTACAACTATATGGTCAACTCATCTTCGACAAAGCAGGAAAGAGTATCCAATGGAAAAAAGACAGTCTTTTCAACAAGTGTTGCTGGGAAAACAAGACATGACACTTTGGATCAAGATGGTGGCTAATAATTTTGCACCTACATTATCACATATTGTAAATCTCTTGAAATGACCCCAAAGATGCATGAAGAACAAGAACTCAGTGATAACCCCAGAAAAGAAGAAAAGGTTCTACCAACAAACTAGAAATTCTAGGGAATTACTAAAATAAAAAGTAGCTAGTTCATAAAGAGTATAAGAAACTGTAGCCTGCAAAAATGTTGAAGAGAAATTCTGTGATGGAAGCCATTAATGTGGAAGTCCTAGTCTAGAATTAGCAGGTAAATAGAGGATGGAAGGAGAGTGCAATGTGAACTGAGAAGTATATGACAGTAGTATTTTTTCCTAGCTAGCGGTTAGTGGAACACTGGGGCCAGAGAGTCAGGCTCCTGCTCCAGGAAGCCAGTGACCAGTAGGAAAGAGAGGATAGGAAACCCAAATCTCGAAGATAAGCTATCAGCATACTCCACAGAGCACACATCCTCTCCTATGTAGAGTTAGATACAATGGATAATTTTTATATAAAACCCAAAGTTCTAAAATAAAAAATAGAAAACATAGGCCATATCTATAGAAAAAGTTGAAAAAGTAACCAGCTGGCTATTACTTAGAAAGACATCAGGCCAATATATTTTTCCATATAAATTCTAACAACCATTCAAGGGAACATGTATTTCCTGTTAATATAAACCGTTTAGAGCATAGAAAGAGCTAGAAAGCTTTCTAAAAGGCTAGTATGTTATGGATACCAAAATACCAAAGATAATTCAGAGAAGGAAAAGTATGCTTTAGTGAACCAAATGCTTAAATCCTAAATAAAATATTAATTAGTGGAATCTAATAGCTTTTTTTCCTTTTTAGGTTAATACATCACAACCAAGTGTGATTTTTTCCCCCTAGGGATGAAGGAATAGTTTAAACTTCAGTCAATTCAGGTTAATAATTCAATCATTAACAGATTTGAGAATTGTCTCTATATGTTGTAAATGTTCAACATAGAATACTAATAAAGAATATTTTTAGTGTAGTAGGACTGTATGGAATACTTCTTAATGAGTATTATCAACCAGCATAATACCTGGTGTTAAAGCATCCTATTGAAATGAGCAAGTGGATAATAGAATTACATAATAATATTAAGTACTAGCCAAAGCAATAAGAAAAGAAAAAATAAGGGGCACCTGGGTAGCTTAGTTGGTTAAGCGTGCCCAACTTTAGCTCAGCTCGTAATCTCACAGTTCATGAGTTCAAGCCCCACATTAGACTCTCTGCTGTCAGCACAGAGCCTGCCTCAGATCCTCTGCCCCCTCAGCCCCTCCCCTGACCTCTCTCTCAAAAAATAAAATAAACATTAAAAAAGGCAAAAAGTAAAGACTTTAAAGAAAGAGACAGAACTATAATTATTTGAGGAAATGATCAATCTAAAAATTTAAGAAAACTTCAGAACTACAGGAATTGAAAGGTGAGGTCCCCAAGGTGGATATAAATTCAAATATATTCAGCACAGTTGATCTAATAGATTTATATTGGACCATATGCTTTCCAAATAGAAAATGTTTTCTTTAAAAAAGCAAATTATGGGAAGTTCCAAAAAATTACTGTATATTAGTTCATAAGGAAAAGTCAGTAAGTTTTCCATATTAGAGATATATATCTCATTTCTTATCACATGCAATTAAAATTAATCATGTGTAACAAAAGTAGAAATTAAGTAATGTAGCCATTGGTAAATTGATGTAAGCCTGTCTCTTAAGCCAGTAATTATTTGATCAAAGAGGAAATAAGATCTGCGATTGTAGGTTTTTTGGAAAATAATAAAAATGAAAAAAACCCCACTCATATTAGAACATAAAATAAGAGTAACAAAGTAAAATAACAGATCAAAATAATAAAACAGTCCTTGGTCACTATGATTTTTCTTAGTTTATAATCATGTATGTTTTTCCTGTCTGGAAGCTTATAAGGTTAGTTCTCAATCTCTGTATTGCCAAAATGTTGTCTGGATGTGTTATCCCGAGGGTTTCTTTTCAGTGATTTTGCCTGATATGAACGTCTTCAGTCTCTGGGTGGAGATCTGATTTCAGCTCAGAAAACGGTCTTCCTGTTACCATCAGAAGCACTGGTTACCTGTTATGACATTGTTCTTTGATTGCCGCCAAGTGTTATTTCCTGTTTTAATTTGCTGATCCTTTCCATGAGCGTCCTGAAAGAAGCCTTACTGTCTGCCTGTTGCTTATGTGATTCAGATTTACATATTTTATTTTCCGACGGCTGGCACTTCTGTTCACCTTTAATTCTCCTAGCGTAGTCCAACTGTCCTCATATTTTAGCTTCATCCATATCCACTCCCTTTGTTAAGAGTTCATGACCTCATCATTCCCTTTTTATGTTTTCTACCATTGTGTCCATTTGCCCTGAATTAACTAATTAATTAAATTTAAATTCAGGTTAGTTAACGTATAGTGTAGTATTGGTTTCAGGAGTAGAATTCAGTGATTCATCACTTACATATAACACCCTCATCCTCACAAGTGCCCTCCTTAATGCCCATCCCCCATCTAGCCCATTCCCCCACCTCCCTCCTTCGGTCAACTTTTAGTTTGGTCTCTATGTTTAAGAGTTTCTTATGGTTTGTCTCCCTCTCTGTTTTCATCTTATTTTATTTTTCCTTCCCTTCCCTGATGTTCATCCGTTTTGTTTCAAAAATTCCCCATATGAGTGAAATCATATGATATTTGTCTTCCTCTGACTGACTTATTTCACTTAGCATAATACAGTCTAGTGCCATCCATGTCATTGCAAATGGCAAGATTTCATTGTTTTTGATCATCGAGTATTCCATTGTATATATATATACACCACATCTTTTTTTTTTTAAATGTTTTATTTATTTTTGAGAGACAGAGAGAGACAGTGTGAGCAGGGGAGGGTCAGAGAGAGAGGGAGACACAGAATCTGAAACAGGCTCCAGGCTCTGAGCTGTCAGCACAGAGCCCGACACGGGGCTCGAACCCACGAACCGTGAGATCATGACCTGAGCCAAAGCCGGATGCTCAACCGACTGAGCCACCCAGGCGCCCCTATATACCACATCTTTATCCATCAATCAGTTGAAGGGCATTTGAGCTCTCTCCATAGACTGGCTGTCATTGAAAATAGAGCTACCCTAGGACCCAGCAGTTGCACTACTAGGCATTTACCAGAGGATACAAAAATGCTGATTTGAAGAGGCACGTGCACCCCAATGTTTGTAACAGCATTTGCCTTGAATTTGAGAAAAAAAAAACAGGAATCTAACATTACTTCTTTCGAGTTTAACAAATATTTTTCAAATATGCTTTCCCTTGCCTTTTGAGGGGCATACTCTTTTGGTTTCCCTGCACAAGCATCTGTGGGTTTGACATTTATGAAATTTAATTTCTCTGCCTGCCATTGGGGGAGGGTAGGGAAACTAGTAAAAGGAAAACGTAAGTTATTAGAGTCTAACATGGTGCCTTAAGATTCAATAGACAGCGTTATAA
Source organism: Helogale parvula (assembly GCA_004023845.1). Classification (NCBI taxonomy): domain Eukaryota; kingdom Metazoa; phylum Chordata; class Mammalia; order Carnivora; family Herpestidae; genus Helogale; species Helogale parvula. The sequence goes on along the minus strand of PJEM01006626.1, from coordinate 79,545 downwards.
CAGTTGTATGAGGAGATTGAGAATATTAAAAGTACTGAATTTTAATCTAGTGTAATAATTGCTGTTTATAACAATAATAGATTTAACAAGAGAATATTTCTTCAGTCCACATAATACCCAAAGGGGCAGACTTGCTTTATGTGGAAAGTTCATTTATGTAGCACAGTTAGTTCTAATTGTCCTCGAAAAGCAGAGCCTCGCTGGTTAAGAATGATGAAACCACATCCAGGACTTAATATTTGCCAAGAACACCACAGACATCTTTGTCCAAATTCCCATAGTTCAGATTCCGTGATTTTCTCCGTTTCCACCGTGTGTAAAGTAGAATCCTTCCCACTTCCGTACTGCTCTCCCAGACCCTCAAGTAAACTTGACCGCCGAGCATTGATTTTGGTTCAGTGGTTTGCAAGACTCCACTGCTTGAGATTTCCCACATACGCCTTTCTAGAGAAGCCGTTTGTGATGTCAAGAGGGCATGTTTATTACGTAAAGTTATTTGCCTTGATACATGAAATGGAAATGCATAGAGTGGGACTTGGTTTATGCCATTGGGCCCTATATGATCTGGATAAATGTAATTTTTATGGTAGCCACTGTCCTGGAAGGAGGGCAGCTTTGGGCTTGGATGAACCTCGGATGTGCCAGGTGCTTTACCAAATGACTTTAATATAATATCTTTTTCAATCTTCACCATCACCCTGTGTCATCTGAGTATTTTTAGCTGCATGAACATCATGTCATTCCAACGGCTACTTAAACAGGTAAAGCTGGGACCATCGCTCGGTAACACTACCAGAGATCCAGTCTGCCTTTCTGTTCCCCAGACTCAGTGTAGTCTCCTCCCCTTGTCACCGCACGATGGCCATCACAGTGGCAGGTACCACACTAAGGTCTCGGGAGGAAAGAAGGAGAGAAGAGCAGTGGAACCACTTATGTCCCCATTAATCAAAACAGCAACCTTTGCTCAGAACACCCAGAACAAATGTCTTCCGACGTATTGGAAGTTGACCGGAACTGGGTCGTTAGCTCCCCATCAAGGGAAGCTGGGAAGTGGGACCAAGGCTGTCCTGTTATGAGTCATGATTCACCACCCGGCATCCTAGTAGCGAAAAAGAAGGAAGATGTGAATGTTAAGGGTCAGTTGTTAGGGTCGGACACAAATCCTGTATTTGCTGTTCCCGTGGAAAAGTCCAGATCGAGGTAGGACAGACGGGCATAACTCACCAGCCTTTGGGTGCTGGTGTATGAACCGAGGTCTCTTTCACTTTTGAGCCTGGGCTTTATTATGAGGTAAGCCGGGGCCCTTTTAGGAAGGACATTAGGTAATGTGCCTGATGTTTACGATGTTGGTCCCATGAGGAAGCTAGCTTTGGGTGAAAACAGTAACATTTCAGGTTTGAAGTAGTTTTTCATTTTGTTCAAAGTGAAGTAGAATAGGAAGTTTCCTTCCCTGTCATTCTGATGGCGTGAGTAATTTCTGGTAATGTAAGGCAAAGATTTTTGTCATAGATTTTTCCCGGGGTGGGAGGTTGAATAAAAGGCCTCTGGACTGCCTTATAATTATCTCTGTTGGACACCAAGAAAGTGTCCAAAGCTAACAGAAGGGACAGTCCAATTGGGTTTCAAAGGACGCTGCCCAGGCAGTGGTCTAGGTGTAATTTGGACACGCATCATATCAGGAAGTGGTGGGCGGCCCTCTTACTGCAAGCCTCTGGGGTCCCCGTCCGCTGGGAGCCGGTTCTAACCAAGGCCGAGGTTTCCTGCTTCCTGGACCCTCCCCTGTGTCCTGTTCCCATTTGACTTTCCTCGGCCTTCACCTTTCATTTCCTCTTTCCTCCCTTGGAAGGAGGGGAGAAACCACAGTTCATTACTTGGCCCCTCAAGGCGGTGGTAGTGTCCCCACTTTGGACCGTGCTGCCCTGGCAGGAGAAGTGGCTTCAGGACATTTATCCATCCCCCCTCGTGAGATTTCCTGTCCCGCCGGATCTGCCCACGCGCGGACGGCACGGGGTGGGGGCTCCGTCTGGCCAGCCGAGAGCAGGGCTGGGGGTGTGCCTGCTGCACAGTGGTGTCCAGTGGCAGCTTCTGAGTCTTCCCGAGAGGCCGAGATTTCACGTTCCTCTTCGGACCGTGCTCCCGGGTCACAGCACTCAAGCCTGGGCTCTCACTGCCCCTGACAGGTTTTTGTTGATTTTTGGTCCCCTTCGTAAGAGTCACTGTGACCTAGTTTTGTTTTAACGAAGACAAAGCCATGTCTCCCAAACATCTCTTGTTTTCCATAAGAAGAAAACAAAAGAAATAGTTTGCTTTTGGCCGTTCAAGGGTGGAGAGGAGGCTCCCGTTTCAGAGCGTGGATCGTTCTAGATGGGCGAGGGCGGCCTGTGGTGGCAGAAGCAGACGCACTGGCACCAGAGAGGCAGGCTCGCGGCAGGTGTTGGCTCCGTGTCCTCCGGAGTCGGTCAGGCCTGGAAGGAAGAAATCGTGTGACATTCTTTTTGTGTCACTCCCCTTGAAACATTTCTCCTGCTTCCCTTTCTCTCATCACCTACGCTGCCCCAACTACGAACACATATAGGAGTCCACTCCCTGCAGCGCCTGCTGTAAACTGGTCGGCTGAGCGTCCGACTGCAGCTCAGGTCCTCACAGTTCGTGGGTTCAAGCCCCGCGTCGGGCTCTGTGCTGACAGCTGCTTCGGATTCTGTGTGTGTGTCTCTCTCTGCCCCTCCCCTGCCCACACTCTGTGTGTGTGTGTGTGTGTCTCTCCCTCTCAAAAATAAACAAACATTAAAATAAAACAGAACAAAACCAGGACTGGTGGGGAGCAGTCCTCTGCCCTCAGACAACCCTCATTGGGGGGAAGACGGCCCTGGCAGGGAAGTGGATCGTCCGTTCAAGATTCGTTCCATCCTCATCATCGTCACCATGGTAACCATACTCAACCCTTCACGTGGACACCGCGTGGTGCTCGTTCTTGTGGACACACGCAGGTGTAAAGCACAGTGGATGCTTTTGACCCCACATACTTTTGTTGCGCTCAGTGGTACGGGGTGGTTCCTACGAATGAGAAGTGAGTGACAGGGTCTGTGTGCTATAGAACTGGTGAAGAGGGGCGGCCTGGGGCGCAGACCTTGAAAGAGAACGGAGCCAGGCATGTGACAGCAGGGTGTCACCTGCCGGTTTTCTGGGAGCGGGCACCAGGGAGAGCCCAGCGTGTGAGGTGTTTGGGCATGACGACCGTGGAGAGGGGATGGGGGGACAGGTGGAGGAGAGGAGGGATAGGCCGGGGAGAGGCGGAGGTGGAAGCAGGCCCAGATGCAGCGTCAGCCCACCCCACAGGGAGCTCGGCGGCGAGGGACGACTCTAGAGTTGTCGCAAATTGTAGTGAGATGGCCGGGCCCTTGGACCTGCCCTTGGATTAGTCGTCAGCTGCCGACGGCCCCTGGACCCTAGAGGGACCCCTGTGTGCAGCATCTCTCTTCCGAAAAGGTCGTTGGTGCTTGGATGGCACGCTCCTGCAGCTGAGCAATGGACTTCATCGCCGGGGATCCCGGGCACCACCCGCGTGTCCCCACAGGCAAGACACAAGCGGAAGTGGGCACAGCCTGGGTGGTGGTCACTGAACCGCAGTGGCTGTCCCTGCAGGGGGAGCAGAGCAGGAGGCCACGCTGGATTTGTCGGTAGGAGGCGGGAGGTGGAGCCAGAGACTTCCGGGCCAATCCCGTAGACGTTAGGAATGTGCTGGAGAGTCTGAGCAGCAGGTGAGTGTGACGTGTGCAAAACACACGTCTGGCTTAGCCGTGCAGGGCAGTAGTCGTGGCAACAGGGGAAAGGCAGGAAAGGCTGTAGGTTAGCCGTTCTCGAAGGCAGGATCTGACTGGGGCAGAGCCCAGTGTCACAGGCGGACATCAGAGTCCTCATCCAAGCCCGTGGCTCCCTGTTCACCGTGTAGCTCTTCCCAGGCCTCTGTTTTCCCAGCTGTAAAAGGGATAAGCCTGGGAGTGCCTCTGCAGCCCTAACTTGTGATTCTACATTAAAGTTATCTGTTAACCTGTGTGCCTTAATAGTGTTTTTGAGAGATGTCGCAGGCTAGTTTAGTGTAAAGCCAGACTTCTGGAAGCTTTGGTTTGGATAGTGAATGTTAATTGGTTCCTTCACGCTCATGGCCTTCCAAATCCCTCTGTTTCTTTTTAAATGTTTATTTATTTATTTTTGAGGGGGAAGAGAGAGAGAGAGAGAGAAAATCCCAAGCAGGGTCCACAATGTCATCCTAGAGCCCAAAGCAGGGCTCGAACTCCTAACCCATGAGATCACGACCTGAGCCAAAATTGAGGATTGGATGCTAACCAGCTGAGCCACCCAAATGCCCCTCAACTCCCTCTGTTTCAACACACATTTTGAAGCCAGTGGATTACGGATTCAAATGGAACCTGAATCGTGTATCTGCTATTATAAGCCTGAGAGTTTTGTGTCTTAATCAATTATAACATATCCGGTAATTTAACCCCACTGCACAGAAGACCGATCTCGCTTTCCTGGTTGCACAGAGATAGAATGTGTTTACCTAAGCTTCTGCTTAAATAGCAATGAAAAGAGAATTACACTGGCAATAAAAAAAAAAGTCAGTTTGAGCCCAAACTCATTAAGAACTTAGGTAAGATCTGTTTCTTTTCCCTGATAGGTTCTGTGGCATAAGTTGGTGTGATGACCAGAATCAAAAGCTAACTTAGGGAATAACAAACACAAGATAATAAACAAAGTTAGACTCACAGATCAGGACTCTGACTGCCTTTGCTTTCAAAATGGTTCATAGAGAAAATTTTCCATATTGGAGAAATTTCAATTTCTTGGTTCATTATCTCAAAACATGAATTTTTATGCATACACATTTGTTGAAAGTATTAACTCTGTATGTGTTTGTGCATTAGCTAAATTACTAATTCACACATTCATTTAGTAAATATTTTTATTAAGAGCCTCTTGTATATCAGGTAGCGTGTCAGGGCTGGAGATGCACTGACAGATAAAACTCGATCAGATAGATCCCAGATTTTATGGAGCTTGCAGTCTAGTGGATGAGACGGACATTAACCAGACAATCCCACGGTTTCTGTACACAGTGAACTCCCCCCTTGTCCACTGATGCATTCTAAGACTCAGTGGACACCTGAACCCATGGATAGGGTGATACAGCAAGCCCCAGCCACACTGTGCTTTCTTGCTCTACATCCATGCCTGTGATGAAGTCTAATTTGTAAGTTAGGCACAGTAAGAAATTAACAACAATAACCAATAATCAAATAGAATAATTATAACAATATACTCTAATAAAAGGCATGTGAATGCGGGCTCCCTCGCAAACTACCTTATTCTGTCCTCACCCTTCTGATGCGGGCGTGTGATGATGCGGTGCCCGTGTGAGGAGAGGAGGGGAGGTGCATGACCTGGGCACCGTGATGGAGCCGTAGGCCACCGCTGACCTGACGATGCATCAGAAGAGGGTCGCCTACCAGACCGTGGCTGAGCTGGGTCACTGAAACCCTGGGAAGCAGCACTGCAGAGAAGGGGGGAGACGAATCGCAGGCTGAGGTCCGGGAGGATTCCTCTGGGGACGGGAGGTGGAGCTGAGCCCTGGGGATGAGAGCTCGGTGGACTCAGGTGATCGGAGCTTGGAGTCACTGGTGAATATTTATTTCAAGGTCATTAAGGCTTTTGGCATTTTATATTATCTTGGGAAAAAGAAAACCCCACTATGCTGACTTAACCAGGTGCTGGAGGGCATCCAGAAGTTGGAAGCAGAGCCAAATTTACAGTGCACTTGAAGTTGAGTCTCAGGAGACAGGGAGACGGCCGCGGTTCTGTGCGGAGCCTCATTGGCCGCTGTGGGCTAACGGTGTTCGGAAGCTCCGGTCCGGGTAAAATCAAGCACCGGCGGGGCCACACCAAACGCGAACCTGTGGGCACTCGTGGTTTCTCCCAAGTAGATGTCTCCTGACACACAGGTCCCTTCTCAGAAGGTGAGGAGTGCCGCCAGGAAATCACCGGCATGAACAGAGCTCCACATGGGTCCCCATTCTTAGAGGCGGCATCTTAGGAACACAGAGGGGAAATTGCAGAGGTGGCGTTGTCTCTCTGGCATTAATTTCAGTCTTGAATTATTCGTCATTAGTCACCCAACTCGGGTGTGAGGCGTGGGTCTCCAGGTCCAGGTGGGAAGCGAGCATCGATCCAACGAGAGCCTGCCCTACAGCATTCTGGGGCAAACACGAGCTCAGAACAGAACGCTCTGTACAGTGAATGAAAACCAACAGCCGTAACGTGAGAAAAGTGAAAAGAAGTATTTATGTATCGTAACATAAAACTATATCCTAAAAAAAGGAATGTTTAGAAAGTAATTTATTGCAGGAAACAAATACTGCTTAAGTTACATTTGTTTTGGCGATTGATGAAATTGAAGAAAATATCAAGTATATGAAAATAACAAAATGAGATGAAAAAGGCTTAGAAGTTCAGGCAAGTATGTAGACAAATATGACAGAAGGATTTTGACGGCCTGACGAGGGACAAAATTAGCATTGTAGAAAAACACTGAATCTGGACATGGAATATACAGAAATTAAAATGTTCTTTTTTTTTTTTTCTTACTCTCATTTTTGTTATTTTTTGCTTTATTCCTTTATCATGTTTATATTTTGGGGACATAGCTCAATTTTTGGTACATTTCTTGATTCCTGGTATTTTTCTCTCCAGACCATATTTTGCTGGAGTTCATGGTCTTTGGTGATTTTGGAAGTCTTAAGTTTTGTTATTAAAAATCCCAACTGGGTATTCTAAGTTAATCACATGCATGATTAAATCAAATAAATGCTCACTTAATAGTGTAAGGGTGTATCATGGGGGTGTGTGTGTGTGTCTGTGTGTGTGCACATACAGCCCTGTGCACTTTCTTCTCCAAGAAGATTTTTGGCTTTGCTTTCACACTTGTGACCGTATTTCCAAGTCCTTATACCGCTGATGTCTAGCGGAACTTTCTGTAATCATGGAGACTTTCCGCATCGGCACTAACGCTGGCCACCAGCCACACATGTGCACAGCCGTTGCTTGCAGTGCGGATGGTGTATTTCAGGTCCTATTTTGAGGTAGATAAAAGTCTCACACGATACAGAGCTCTACAAGTTACCGTATTCCTTTGAGTACTCTGTCTGCACCCCACTCGAGTTTATACAAGTGTCTCCTCCCTTCCTCACGAATTACAGAGACTCTTTGCTCAGATGGTCACTGGGAGGGTTTCAGAAACTCCTCGTCATCCACCAAGATTCAGCCCGAGGGGCACCTTCCCAGGAAACACTCCTGACTTCCCAGCTGAGGACAGTTGTCTTCTGCCTTTGAGCACTGAGTGCCGACTTGAAATCCTGTGTTTTCCTTTATCTGGTAACTAGATCAGTCTTCTTCAGGGCAGTGACTAAATCAGACTTGGTGAAGTTTCAGTTTGCTAAATCTGCAGAAACCCGGCTAACTCTCCTCAAGACTCAATGGACTCGAACATCAACCATTAGGCAGTGACCTACACAAGGCCATTGCCATTTAACTGGGGAGACTCTCCTACCATTTTTAGTCAAGGATTTGCGGGTTTGGGCGTGAGCCTGTCCAGTCTTGGGATGTGCAGAGTGCTCTGAGCTCTCTCTTTACCTGGGGTGACATGCCACCCAAGGGTGGCCCAGAGCATGCGGACAGCCAGCCAAACCCAGGAGGACAGGCGTGAGATAAAAACAGCTTGCTGGCCTCTTTCATTCCTTACTTTTGTAGCTGTCAGATAATATTTCTTGTGGGAGTTTGTTTAAAGCCTGTGCCCCTAAAATGTGGTCTGGGTAATATTCTTGATGAGTTGTTGGCACAAAACCTCTGGTTTTCTATGTGAAATGGCTAACCATGGATGGAAGTAAACCACTGAGAAAAGTCAAAAAAGAATTTTTTGAAAACTTGGTATCATTAAACTTGAAAATCTACGCTGCGTTTTTCCTGGGAAAGAAAAGCCCACTGCGGATTGTCAAATATGAATGCTTTGAATATGGGTTGAGGTACTTTGAAATTAAGAGCTTCTTAAGACCATTTTGTGGTTCTTAATGTAGGGCAAGAGCGTATATAAAGTAACCTACGTGAACCTACATTAAAATAGTAAGGCGCTATATAGACACAAGGTACAGTTTTGCTCCATCGTGGCGAGCGTAGGTAAAACCCTTTGCGTTGTTAAGACTATCGGAGGTTGAGGATTTCAATGATGCTTTGTTGTTATATTTTATAAAAGGATTCTCTGCTTTAAGCAGTGTAAATCATCAGGAGAATAAAGGATCATGGTTGTGTGGACATGCCTCCTTCTAGAGTGGATTTCTCTCTCTTGCCCCTGTTAGCGCGTGGAGTCAGAGAATTCTATGTTGTGGGGGGCTGTCCCAGGCACCGTAGGAAGTTTAGCAGCATCCCTGGCCTCCCCCCATAGGCACCCCCCCCCATATCCCAGCGGCAAAACCCGAAAATGTCTCCAGACAGTGCCAAACTTTGACCCAGGGGGACAGCACTGCCCAATTTGAGAAGCATCGTTCTGGAACATTGGTTGAAATGTGTGGGCCTAAAAGTTAATAATCTGGAGCATCTGACTGAGGCCCTTGTTCCCGCAGCCTTGAGATGCCCTGAGGCAGTTTCCGTAAACACCGCTCACAGGACTGCCAGCCCCTAGCACGGGCTTCCTGGCAAGCATTCACCAGAGACACCCTGAGTTGCCTTGGGTTTTGAAGCCACAGCGGGCTGACTTTTTTGGATGCAGGTTGGACTTACTCATTTATCAGAATAATTGACATTTTAAAAAAATGTTATGACTGTTCTTTGAAAAATTCCAGCAGTACAGAACACTACAAAGAAAGCCACAAATCACCGCTGTCCCACTTTCTAAAAATAAATAGAGTTCGCATTTGGCGAATAGCATTTCTGGACATTTTCAACGCATATACCAAGAGGACTTTGCATGGGATCAATAAATTGACATAAATCTATGAAAATGCTGCCACAGAATGAATGCCATTTCAAATTAGAAATATTTCATTTCTGTGAATTTAATAGATGTTAAGGAAATTAAACTTGGGACAAATGCCTTGCAGAAGAATAAATCATTTCCTCAGAGATGTCCCTAAGGATGAGATGAGGAACACAAGGAATTTGGAGTTACTGCATTTAAAACCTTCATGGTTAAATTTCAGACAAGATTTACTTGACTTCCTATGACTTTCCTCCATTCCCCTCCCAATTCTCATTATATTTGCTAATTTAATATGGCCCCTGGTCCGTCCTAGAACCTTAATGGCTTCTGTGGCTTATTCATGGTTCTGTATTGACGCGGATTAAAGACTCAGCATCGTTCCTCTTGCACAACTTGTACGATCCCGTTTTTAAAAAGTTTGAAGCCTCTCCTGGTTAGATTTCTTCATCCACTTTTTAAAGAAAGGCTCCATTTTCTGAATTTTTTGCTTTAACATTTGAAAATGTTACTTTATTTCTGTTGTATTCTATTTTCTATTTCATGTGATAAAACAGACATGACATAAAATTCACCATCGTGACCATTTGTACGTGTGCCGGGCAGCGCTGTCGAGTAGATTCACTGTTGTGCGACCGTCCCTGGCGTCCATGTCCGGAGCGCTTTTCGTCTAACGAAACTAAACGTCGGTACCCATCAGACAACAGCTCCCCATCTCTTCCTCCCCCGGACCCTGGCAACCACTATTCTGCTTTCTGTCTCAGTGAATTGTCTATTCTAGGCACGTCGTAAGTGGAATCATACACTGTTTTTGTCCTGTTCTTCCCCTTCGGTCTGGTGTATTTCACTAAATATAATGGTCTTCGTGGTTCATCCATGTTGTAGCATATGCTAGGACTTCACTCATTTCTAAGGCTGAATAATATTCCATTGTTTGGATTTATCACATTTTATGTATCCAGTCCATGGACATTTGGGTTGTTTCTGTCTTCTGGCTATTTTGCATGTTGTTGCAGTGAACATGGGAACGCAAGTATCCATTTGGGTTCCAGCTTTCAGCTCTTGTGGATGTATACCACAAGAGATAATCGCTATTTAATTTTTTCAGAAACGACCAAACTGTTTTCCACCACGTTACATTCCCACCAGCAAAATACAAGGCTTCTCATTTTTACACATCCTCTTCAAAACATTTTGTTTGTTTGTTTGTTTCTGGTTTTGTAAAAAAAAAAAAATTAGCCGTCATCCTATGGGTCTGAGGTGGTATTTCACTGTGGTTTTCCTTTGTGATTCCCTAATGATTACTGATGTTGAGCATTATTTCTGTGCTTACTGGCCATCTGTATGTCTTCTTTGGAGAAATGTCTATTCGTGTCTTTTGCCGAATTTTTAATTGGGTGTTTTTTTTGGTCATTGAATTTTGCTCAGTATATTCTGCATATCAATCCCTTATATGATATATAATTTTGAAACATTTCCTCCCTTTGTATGGATTACCTTTTTACTCTGTTAATAGTGTCCATTGATGCATAAAAATTTTAAATTTTGATAAAGTGCCTTTATTCTTGACTAAGTCTTGGCTAAGTACAATATATTCTTAGATGGTAGGTTTTTTTTTGTTTGTTTTGTTTTTTAGAATTTTGTATGTATTACTTTTTCTGTCTTCTACCATCAAATGTTTCTGTGGAGGGATGCTTGGGTGGCTTAGATGGTTAAGCATCTGACTTCGGCTCAGGTCATGATCTCGTGGTTCGTGGGTTCAAGCCCTGTGTCGGGCTCTGTGCTGACAGCTCACAGCCTGGAGCCTGCTTCGGATTCTGTGTCTCCCTCTCCCTCTGCCCCTTCCCCACTTATACTTTGTCTTTCTCTCTCTCTCAAAAATAAATATTAAAATTTATTTTTTTAAGTGTTGCTGTGGAGAAGACAGACTTTTCCCCTTGCAATTGACTTGCTTTTTCTGCATGAATATCTCACAGTTTCTCTCTATCTACCTTCTCCAAGGAGTGTTCCCTGCCCCCTATTTCAATTAGAAAAAAATCTGAGGAAAAAGAAAAATGCAGAGACTAATATAACAGGCTCATGTGCCCACCCCCCAGAATTAATTAATATTAATGTTTTGTCATATTTTGGTCACAGTAATTTTTCTAATCAGTAGTTTACATGCAGATGGTTTAAGAAGTTTCTTGGGCTGGCTTCTGAGAGGCAGAGCTAAGATGATAAGGATTCATGTCCAAGTGATTTATGGGGCACGTATTTCCAGTGGAGCCCAAGAGGAGGCGGGAAAAACAGGACAGGGAAGGGAAAGGGGAAGGAACACAGCAGAGGCAGGATTTCAGGGGTGGGTCCCAGCCTCCGCCTCGTCCTGCAGGGGGCTCTGGGGCACATACCCATCTGCAGAGTTGGACTTATCTTTAGGCAAGGGAGCCTGGCCTGCCCTCAAACTTTGAAATATACTAGTATACAGATATGTTCCTCCATCGCTTTATTTTAGTACACAGCCTACAAGGGATGCATTTTAGACCTGAGGACACCTGCAGACTGAAAGTGAGGGGATGGAGAATTATCTATCATGCTGATGCACGTCACAGGAAAGCCAGAGTAGCCATACTTCTATCAGACAAACTAGATTTTAAAAAGCCTGTAACAAGAGATGAAAAGGGACATTATATCATAATTAAGGGCTATATCCATCAAGAAGAGCTAACAATTGTAAATATTTATGTCCCCAACTTAGAAGCATCCAAATATACTCAATCACAAACATAAGCAAACTTATTGATAATGTCATAATTGTATGAGACTTTAATACTCCACTTACAGAAATGGACAGACTAAGCAGAAAATCAACAAGGAAAAAGCGGCTCTGAGTGACACATTGGACAAGATGGACTTAACAGATAAATTCAGAACATTTCATCCTAAAGCAGCAGAATACACGTTCTTCTCAAATGCACATGGAACATTCTCCAGAATAGATATGGAGTCACACATCAGCCCTCAACAGGTACGGAAAGATTTAGATCATACCATGCATATCTTCAGATCACAACGCTATGAAACTTGAAATCAACCACAAGAAAAGATTTGGAAAGCCCCCAAATACATGGAGGTTAAAGAAAATCCTACTAAAGAATGAATGGGTTAGCCCAGAAATTAAAGAAGTTAAAAAATACATGGAAGCAAATGAGAATGAAAACACGACAGTCCAAGCCCTTTGGGATGCAGCAAAGGCCGTCCTAAGAGGAAAATACATTGCAATCCAGGCCTGTCTCAAGAAGCAAGAGAGGTCCCAAATACACAACCTGACCTTACACCTAAGGGGGCTAGAAAATGGGAGGTGCCCTCAGACTCTGTAGTGATGTTCCTAATTCCACCTCGGAATTGATGTTAAGTGACTTTTCTCTCTCTATTTTCTTCAGTAGTCTTGCCAAGGAATTTTATTAATTTTATTAGTCTTTGTAACAAACAATTTTCAGATCTGTTGATCCTCTTTCTTCTATTTTTGTTTTCTTTTTTGTAATTGCTGTTCTCATCTGTATTATTTTCCTTCTACTTTCCGTAGGTTTCATTTGCTGCCATTTTCCCAATGTCTTGAAATAATTTGAGATTGTCAATTTTTTCAACTTCCTCCTTTTCAAATATCTATATTAGAACTACAAATTTCCTATATTGTCTTCTAGGCGTTTTATGGTTTCAGGACTCACATTTAGGCTTTTAATCCATTTTGAGTTTATTTTTGTGTTTTGTGTAAGGAAGTGGTCCAGTTTCATTCTTTCACATGTTTCCGTCCAGTGTTCACAGCACCGTTTGTCAAAGACTCTGCCTTATTTCCTATTAGATATTCTTCTCCTCTGTCAGATTAATTGACCATACAGTTGTGGGTTCATTCCAGGGCTCCCTCTTCTTTTCCATTAATCTGTGTCTGTTTTTGTGATGATATACTTTTCTGATTACTTTAGCTTTGTAGCATTTCTTGAAATCTGGGATTATGATACCTCCAGATGTTTTTTTTCTTTCTTAACATTGTTTTGGCTATACAGGGTCTTTTGAGGTTCCACACAAATTTTAGTATTATTTGTTCGAGTTCTGTGAAAAACGTTGTTAGATATGGTGTGTGTACACACACACACACACACACACACACACACAGTGGAATATTACTCAACCGTGAAAAGAATGAAATCTTATCATTTGCAACAACATAGATAGAACTAGAGAGTAAAATGCTGAGTGAAATAAGTCAGAAAGAAAAATACCATATAGTATCACTCATATGTGGAATTTCAGAAACAAATAGACAAAGGGAAAAAAGAGACAGACCAAGAAATAGACTCTTACTTGTAGAGGACAAACAGATGGTTACCGGAGTGGAGGTGGATAGAAGAATGAGTGAAGTAGGCACTGAGAAATGTATAGAATTGTTTAATCACTAAATGTGCATCTGAAGCTAATAAGTCTATATGTTAATTATAGTTAAATTTCAAAAATGGGAAAAAATAAAAGACTCTTAATTTCCAAATAGGAATTTTTTAGTGTTTTTATTGGTGTTTTGCTTATTTGATTTGTGGGCAGAGAAAGTACTTTCAACCCTTTGAATTCTTGAGATTTGCTCAGCTTACAATCCACTTCTGTAAACATTTTGTAAGTATAAAGAATGTATATTCTGTACTGGTCTGTTATAGCTTTCTATATGTGTATATTCATTTTCTTTGTAGTTGAATAATTTCAACATACTCTACTGTTACTGATTTTTCATCAGTTCAGTAAATTAACAAGTTGTGTTAAAATCTCCCGCCATGATTGTGGGTTTTTCTATCTCACTGTATAGTTCTGTCAGGTTTTGCTTTGTGTATTTTAAGGTTGTGTTATAGGCACTTTTAGAATTTTTGTTCCATCCTGGAGAATTGAAACTTCAAACATCATCAAACATCCTGTTTGTCTCTTCCTCTTAAAGTCAACACTGACTGCTTTGTGTACTTAGACTAAATTTATTTTGGTTACTAGTCTTGTTGTGTCCCTTTTTTCAATCTTTTATTTTCAATCTTTGTGGTCATATAGTTGGGGAGAGGGAGGGAGGCAAACCATGAGAGGCTCCTGAATACTGAGAACAAACGGAGGGCTGATGGGGGTGGAGGAGAAGGGAAGGGGGTGATGGGCATGGAGGAGGGCACTTGTGGGGATGAGCGCTTGGTGTTGTATGGAAACCAACTTGACAATAAGCTATAAAAGAAAAAATCAATAAACATTTAAAAAACTTATTTTTAAAAATTTTAAATAAAAAATTAAATTTTTAAATAAAAAATAAAGAAGAATATAAAAGGAGCACCTGGGTGGCCCAGTTGGTTAAGCTTCGGACTTCAGCGCAGGTCATGATCTTGTGGTTCACGAGTTTGAGCCCCGCATCAGGCTCTGTGCCGACAGCTGGGAGCCTGGTTCTTGCTTCACATTCTGCGTCTCCCTCTCTTTCTCTGCCCCTCCCATGCTCACACCCCGTGTCTCTCTCGCTTAAAAATAAATAAACATTAAAAAATTAAAAAAGAATATACTTGAATTTTAAATTTCACCCTGATAATCTTTATCTTTAAATTGGTACATTTTATTCTATTTGAATTTAAAGCAATTGTTGACATGTTTGCATTTAAATCTTTCATTTTGCTTTGTGCTTTTTAAATGTATTCATCTTAGTTGTGTCCTTCTTTCCATTTTGCTTCTCTGGGATTGATTATGTTTCCTTAATGTATGTTTTCCCAGCTATTAGTTTGTAAGTTTTCACTCTTTTCTGTTCTTTTAATGATAATGCTAGGGATCAGAACATGTATACCTGACTTACCAAATCAGTTATTCATTTGTCTTTTTATCCTCTTCCGAGGTGATGCAAGGATTTCAGGATACTGACTGTCATCTCCAGCTCTTGTGACGCATACGCCATTGTTGTCATGTAGCTTGTTTACGCATAAATATTTTAAGTCCCATAAGCCATTACAATTGCTGTCTTACGTAGCGGCTCTTTATTTAGATTTGCCCACATATTTGCCATTCCTATTTGGATTCTTCATTTCTTCCTGCATTTCCAGGCTTCCGTTAACCCTGATAACACCTTTTACTGTTTCCTTTAAGACTGGTCTGATACTGATGATTCTATTTTTGTCTGAAAATGGCCTTATTTCCTTCAGAGAGGACATTTTTTCTTTTCTGATTGCCCTCGGCAGGACGTTGATCCGTATCACCTGGCCGGCCACGCTGTCCAGCGGACTTCCACATCTGGCAGCGTTTTCCTTGCTGCTCAGTCTTAGCTGATGTTGTGCTGGCCATGCTTCATGATGGTGTCTTATTAAATCTTTTTTCATGTAAAATGCCTTTATATTTAGGAATTTGCTTTTAACAAAAAGTAAAATTAAAACAAACCAAAACAAAGCCATCGTAGTATTTGGGCATTTTTAGTTATGTATCTTACTATAACTGGAAAGGAACTGGTTACAGTTCTTTCCTAACTTGTCTAATAGCGATGAAGATTGCACTCATGCTGAGAATGGCACCTAGATGCTCGCATCCACCGTCTGCGCTGGCGCAGGGCTTGTTACAGAGAGGTGGCCCTGGTGGCTCCTGGGCTTCCTGGGGACCATGGTGCCTCATGTGTTAGTGCAAAAATATTGGTCTACACCCTGGGAATTTTTATTTGAGCTTTTCAAATACACTCATATTTTATATCTGAAACACCCCAGAGACAAATCCCTTGGGTGCAAGGAGAGTTAAAGTTTAGACAATGAGCACCATGGAATGACTTCTCATATTCTGCTTCTGCGTGCACCTTGCTGAACTCACTGTCCTGTGAAGATGACAAAGTGCCCTTTGTTTTTATTTTAAGGTTATTTGCGTCTGTGCTTCTGCCTGGTGTTTCTTACTTATTTTTTGCTTACATGGTGTTGTTCTGCAGCAGGATTGTAAAGAATCTGACCTCAGTTATAATACACACGCCTGTTGATAATCTCCAACCAACAGTCACTGGTTACCAGGAAGCTCCCAGTCTGGCCTCTGGGGGCCAGGAAGATAGTGGGAATCCTTAGGGTGGCTGGATGAGGTCTGTGCAGATTGGAAGGCACGGCCCCTTAAAAATCATGCGGCCATATTTTGGCTGTTGTAAATAATGCAATAAATATGGATGAATGGATAAAGATGATATAACATATATAGTACAGTGGAATCTTTTAAGTATTTATTTTGAGAGAGAGCGAGCATGATTGGGGGAGGGTCAGAGAGAGAGAGAGAGAGAGAGAGAATCAGAAGCAGGCTTCATGCTGTCACATGGATCCTGACATGGGGCTTGATCCCACGAACTGTGAGATCATGACCGGAGCCAAAATCAAGAGTAGGACACTTAACCAGCTGAGCCACTCAGGGGCCCATATACTACAGTGGAATATTACTTAGCTATAGAAAAGAATGAAATCTTGCCACTGCAATGACGTGGATGGAGCTAGTGAAATAAGTCGGTCACAGAAAGGCAAAGACATATGATTTTACCATGTGTAGACTTTAAGAAACAAATGAGCAAAGGAAAAAGAAGTAGAGAGCTAGAGACAAACCAAGACCCAGACTCTTAACTAGAGAACACACTGCATGTCACCAGACAGGAGGGGGTGGGGGATGGGCGAGGCAGGTGATGATGGGAGCATCAAATCACTGTGTTTACACGAAACTAATGTTGCACCTTGTGTTGATTATCCTGGAGAGAAAACCACGTGGCCATGCGTCGCTCGAATCGTTGCCATGCCGGCATGTGGGTCCTGTATGGGTTTCTTCTTTTCCTGAGAAGTCAGAAGTGTAGATTTTTATGTACAATCTCCACATTTTTAAACATTAGCCAATAAGATACTCAATTATAGGGAAATCAACCAGATGTGCGGGACAGATTCCTCCTGGGACCGCTGGGGCGCTCCCTCTATCTTAGCCACTATCCAGGCGAGGCTTGTGTGCTGTACATGGGGGCACTGGGGGTCTCACCTCGGGGGGGTGGGGTTTGCAGGTGGTCATGAGGCTCGGCGAGACTCATGCGCGCCACAGGCCACTGAGTATGGACGCCTGAGTCACCTGGCACCTCCTTTCTCCCTGCGTCCGGGCAGCTGACACATCGCATCGATTCTAGTCCCGAAAACTTACGTCTAAGAAAATCAATCTTAAAAGTTCTCATCTCAAGAAATATACATTTTGTAACTAGGTATGGTGACGATGTTAACTCGGCTCCTTGTGGTGATGCTTTTGCAGTATAGACAGATATCGAATCATTGGTTGTTATAGACCTAAAACTCATATGATGTCTTATGTCAGTGGTGTCTCGATACAAAAGTAACCAAACAAGTGACAAAAACACCTTCACGTCCACGCCCTCCTCTTCCAGACCCCGGTGGCCTCCAGCCTGGTTCTTGTCTCTTGCTTGCCCTGCACAGCGGCTCCTGCCCCCGCAGCCCTTCCCCACATCCCTGCCAGAGCAGTTTCCCCAAAACAACACTTTGTCCAACTCTCTTCTGTGCTTAAAAATATCCTAGCGAGTCAGGGAGCCCTGGAGGCTCAGCTGGTTAAGCGTCTAACTCTTGGTTTCGGCTGAGGTCATGACCTCACGTTTGTAGGTTCAAGCCCTTGCATCAGGCTCTGTGCTGACAGTGCGGAGCCTGCTTGGGATTCTCTCTCTCTTCCCCTCCCCTGCTTTCACTCTTTCTTTCAAAATAAAATAAACTTAAATATTCTGGTGAGTCAATAAATCACTGTGCTGGAGCGCTTCCCTCTGCTCAGCACCCCCTCCCTGCCCTGCACCCCCTCCTCA